>JADGIL010016788.1:0-21584 GCA_020352625.1 Cactoblastis cactorum
CAGCATCCATCTTCACTGAACAACTTAAAACAGTATAAAATTCCTTTGTGTGTAGTGCTAGTTATTAAACCGCGATAGAATCCGTTAAATTTGTTTCATTTCAATGTCTAATATTCGCGTAAACTTAAGAAATAATTACACTCAGATCATAAGAATAGAGTATCTGTTTTTATTTTCTATAGCAACATTGCTTAGATTTCTATGTACATATGTTATGGAACAGGTAGATACAGAGTAGCTAACTTCATTGCCCGCAGTAAAAACGTAAGCATTTGAGCTGGCGACCTATTTAGCTAGCTACGGCAGCTTACTTTGTATTTTATATCAAGTAGAAGAAGGAATCCAAATTTGACCATGAGATCACAAAGACTTAAATATATTTTGATCAGATTTTTCAAACTGACAAAAAAAAATTATGATTAAATCATCTATTTATGACGAAAAAATGGGGTCAGGAGCCTGCAATAAAGTTGATGTAATAATATTCCGGGCTTATCGTCATCGTAAAAGAGAGTTTTTTACGTCTTTAACCTTTTATGTTCTCTTTGTTTTGGAGACACATTTAATTTGAAATTTTAATCATATATTTGGCTTCGTAAAAGCAAGTATGTCAAACAGGTACTTAAAAGGGTAAAACTTGCCATTATAAAAGTGTGTCTGTAGGTTATATTAATAAAAAAATTTTGGCTTGGGAGCTTCGAAAATTTAAAGCATATCTTGGAAATTAATGAAACATATTACATATTTAAAGACAACAAACCGACAACTATAATTAAATTAGTGTACTTTTGAATATTGTAGAATATATAAATATTAACTTTAACAAAAAAATAACCCCACCATTATGCTAACCATGGCCTTGGATCGAGTCTCGTGTCTTTTGTGTCTGTCTGTAAGGGATAAAAACGTGATATTGTAACTGTATGTGTTTTAAAAAAACATAAGCTTTAATTTTTTATTTCCGTACACTGATTTGCCCGTAACGGAAAATTAACTATATATTTTTTCTTTTCAGATTGTCTTCACCTGCAACTTTACCGAGACCCGAAGGACCGCTTCAAAAAAGGACAGACCAAAGCTTCTCTCTCCCTCCAGCACTTTCTCGGGTTCGAATCCGGGTTCACGCTGGACAAGGAGTCAAATACTATTGCGATCATATGCCAAGACGTGACTGTGGTTCTAGCATTTGAGACGAGGGAAAGGTTGATAGCGTGGCAGGTGAAAGTGGGGGGGCAACTCGGATCATCGAAAGAGTTTCTGGTGATGATCGGGAGTGCAGGGTCTAAGAAATTGCCGGCAGGACCCGCTAGGTTACACCTGCAGGGGAGAAGATTTGCACTGACTAGTGGAGTGCCACCACGTCTACTTGGTCTATGGGAATTAGCTCATTTGAGGCAAGGGTTTTAAAGTTTTGGTCATTGCCATGATTGATTTTTACTTATACTCATTGTGCATACTACAATAGTTAGGAACCATTTAAGAATCACAAATTTTAAACATTTACAAATAGTATCGATGATACAACACACTCGTATGTTGTATACACTATATACGTTATGTTGATTTAATTTTATGTAATGCCATTATTAGTTGATTTTAAGAAGTATAAAAAATACTATGATTGAAATACAGATGTAACTTTATGGACGATCTGAGCAAACGACGACGAACTGAGAATACTAAATGCAATCAGTCAGAATCATAAAGCTGGATAAAAATGTATCTACATTGAGCTGTAAAATGTTTCACAGAGCTGTGACGAACAAATAATAAAACCAGAACATTTCACGAAATGTCCATAAACGTGCTTGTGTAATACCGTCTCCCGGTGCATCATAAAACGATGTAAAATGCAAGAATGCAACGAAATATTCAGTACTAGCCGTTGCTCATGGCTTTGCTCGCGTCGATTTTAGGAGGGTGGAGGAATAAAGACAAAAGTTAGCCTATGTCACTCTCCAGCTTTTTAAATATCTCTACATTAAAAATCACAATAATCCATTGCTCCATTTTGACGTAAAAGACGGACAACAAATAGACTTTCACCTTTAGAATATTAGATTTTAAAGATATGTGTAGATAATACTCACATTAAAATATTATCTACTTGGTTTGAATAAAGCGCGAAAGAATTTTGACACTCTTTTTATGGTATACGAGTAAATAACACTTGGTGTTAGATTAGGTTAGTATAAAAATACTGAACAAAAAAATCTGCTTAGTAGTTGAGGCATCTTCGAGTTACAAGTTAATGTTGATCACACTAAAGTAGATAATCTACTACTATTTCCGCACTTGCTTATAAATTATTTCATATAAGTAATATATCATAGTGCGTAGATACTTAATTTCAAACCCCGGGCGTCTAGCCGCCAGTCGGCACGATCTAATGTCTCCCAGCTTCCGCTACACATCGCATTCTTCTTGGCCAGAGTCTTGGCTCCACTTACTACACTTCCTTTGCCAACTTTCGAAACGCTCCAAATACGATTATGCACAACACGAGTAATAAATTGTGGTCGAAACCTTAAACATAGTAAATCGTTACTTGGCGTAGATAAACAGTATCCTTTTCCTTGCCAATTCTCTTTATTATTATGTTCTAGACAGTTTATTTTAGTATTTATGAGTCGAAAAACACATTAAGCTACAACAAAGTCTTGTTTCTGCAAAACAAAAATTTGAAAATTTTGGCGTAAAGCATATATATCATAGTGTAAATCAGTTCTATTTAATTAATAGGTAAATATTTTCTTTAAACAAGAACTTTAAATATATATCCATATCGATATTCCATCATATTCTTCCAGACGTTATGGTGTAGTGGAAGGAAGATTTTGTTTCGAAGGTGGCTCTCACTGCGGTAAAGGCGAAGGACTCCACTTGCTCATCACGGACCAGGCACAAGACATTTCAGATGCGTTTGATAACGCAGCACACGGAAATCTGTCTTTGCAACGACCTTCTGTTTCCAAGAAAGGTACTGAATAAAACCATTATTTTTCTCTACTACTACTTACATACCTTGACTACACCTTAATTCTCTAATCAAATTTTAGTTTCTATACTACAGCGCCATTGAACATTGTTTTATATTTAAATAATAAATGAAAATTTAAATAATAGATAGTGGTATGAATATCATAGTTTTGCTACGATGTTTATTAGGTTTTCTCTAAGTTGAAATTTTAATCTGACATTATTTTTCCTAACAAGTAATAATTTTCAGGCTCTGAAAAATCTAAGTCACGACCAAATACTCGACTCTCCGATTTTAACACAATTGACCAATCTATTCCTGATAATTCAAGTGGTCTTTATGAAGAAAATTTCTTTGGAGAAGACTGTGGTAGGGTCTCACCCTACTGGACTTCAGACGAAAGAAGATACGATGATCATGATCATAGATTAAATGATTTAGATTGTCCAAAGCCGCTTTGGAGTGGAGCCGATCATGTCACACTAGAGCGATGTAATAACTGTCTTATTAAACTTGGAGCTATATCAAGATCATCAACTGTTGCTCTTACTCCAGGAACAAATTTCAATCCAGCATGGACAATGGAACCAGTTCCTGAAAGCAATTCCGATAATTCATCCAACAGTACAGAGTATTTGAATCCAAAGGTCATCAAACGAGCCCTAGAAGGATGTAAATGCGGTAGACCTCCTTTACGACCTCCAAAACCTTTACATTTAGAACACAAGAAGCCTCCAGCTCCATTACCGGTGGTTCAAAATTGCACGTGTCCATCTAATGATAACATTTACATTAATAATCCCAAAGTAGGACCTTATGAAAATTACGATGTTCCAAAAACAACTCATGTAGAGGTAAGTATGACGTATCAAACTATAAAGTATATCAATATTGTTTAAATGATTTAAGCATTCCAGTTTTATAACAATTTATTTTACAGATCGATAATTCCGAATATTATGATACACCTAAACGGATAAAAGAAGCAATATCGGATGATCTCTTTCAAGTTACTAAAAATTCTACACCTGATGCACTTGTGCTTAAGAAAAATTGTGGATGTATACTTAAGTTTGGATCTAAAAAGAAACCTGTCATAGTAGAATGTGAAGAAAACCTACAGCCAGTAGATTGTCCGTGTCAAAAAGTGACAAATTGGGCAAATAGTCTTATAAGTCTTCCGTATTGTAAGAGACCTACATGCAGCGAAATAAATACAGAGGTTCTTACTAGTCAAAAATCAAATGAAATGGCATTGTATGCCACAGTAGATGTTTCTAGAAAAACTAATAGACAAAGTAGTTCAAATATAGATAAAGAACCTTTTAACACTAATCCAGATCAAGGATACACAAATTATCAAAACATAGAACCTAAAAATGAAAAAGAATTGGAAGGTCCTTACGCAAATTATGAAAACTTAGAATTTGCATTTTCATTGGAATATTATGAAAATGCAAAAGATCTTTTGAAGAAAGCCGGTGTGACGCAAACTGAACTAGATGCATTAAGTGCAAATATAGAGATGACAAGTACAATATTACCTAAAAAGCCAAAAACATGTTCTAAATGTTGTCACCCACAGACCACTAATGTACTTCCAGATGTTTGTAAAAATAAAGGTGATGAATATTTAGTTATGGTACCAGCAAATGAAACAAAACGCGAGCCTTGTATCCAAAAACTTGGGCCTAATCCTGGATATACGCCAATGTCCCCTAATCCTAATTGGTCACAGAGTTTGAAACATCCTTTACACAAAATACATCGCACAGAAATAGAAAAGTCACTCAGTATACCTACTTTAAATGGTGGTGAAATTAAATCATCTATACATAGCATAATTGGAATTAATAATAAAGAAGCATTGCAAAAGCGATCAAGTTCTGTAGATTCAGGTAGACTATTAGAAGATCTTAAAGAATTTGACAGTAGTATTGGAAGTCACGCCACGTCGTCTTCTTTAGAAACTTTGCGAAATTTAGCTATAGATAATAGAAGAACTTCCTCAGCTTGTGATAATGATAGAGATTGCTACGATTGCTGCAAATCTTCTGGATCTGACAACAAAACGTCTGAAGAAAATTCATCTAAGGAAGTACCTCATTTGAGAAACAAGCACATGGACAACGCTCAGATTAAAAGATCATCAAGTGTTCCTTGCAAATCTGGTGGAAACAGAGATTCATCTAGTTCTAATGACTCTGGAGTGTCAAGTTGTTCACTGAAACATGGCGGTGCCGATTACAATGAGTTTGAATTACCACTGACTTCAGGTCAGTCTCGGTGTCACTACATGATGCACAGGAGAATGAGGGGAAATTTGTCAGGATGTCTCCACTCGTCTTTACCGAGGAAATCTAAGTCCTCTGACCCATTACGAGATCTCTCCATGCAAGTGCACACAGCGAACGTCCCAGCAAAATCTTCATCTGCTGAAGCTGAAGTACCTGTGCTGCCTCCGAAGCAATTCAAAGGTATCAATTAAAACATAATGAATTCGATGAAATTTGTTGTGTAGGGTAAATATATGATATTTGTATAACATTTAAGTGAGATAAGAAATATTTTTTCAAAATATTTGCTCAGTATTTGTCTAATACTTATAAATTTATTGCTCTTTTAGGAGTAATGGACACTCATAGTACGTCAAGCGGTACATCGGACATGTCAGATTACATTGAAACATTATCTCTGACATCTTCGCACTCTTCATCGGAAACTGGAGTAAGGTAAATATAAATTGAATCTTACATAGTTGAAGTATTACTAAAAAGTATAGTAAAAAAATATACAACAAAGTAGTCTAATTGGAATTTTCATGACAAATCATTGTTATCTATTTTTAAGGATAATAAATGAAATGTTATAAATTTTTCTTTATATAAATGAAGGAAAAATTTATAAGTTACCCTAGTAACATCTCATTGTTGATTAACCTTAAACATTATTTCAGGCTTCCTCGCCAGCCCACCAGTACACTGAGGCCCCGATCTGGCAAGGAGTACCACAACATGGATCCGATTCTGACCTCCATGTACAAGAGCGGAAAAGAGCTAGCCAACTATACGAATATACCTTAGACTTTGTTTGTCAGTAGAATATCTTTATAAGGTAGATTATTATGAGAGGATGCTTTTATGTAAGTATTTATAAATTTAAGCTGAAGTTGTAACTGATAAGCTTAGAAATGTAATTCATATTGTGAAAACAAGCCAGTAAGGGCTCTCAAAATGAATCACTGTATTTAAACATCATCTAGTGACGACGTTTTATATGACTAAATTAATTATTAGTAGTCAAAATCTAAACATTACTTGCAACTCTCGTATAAAGATACGTTATCACGATTAAATAATCAATCACTTGATCGAAGTCAATCACAATCAAATGCAAGAAATAAACCGATTTCATAATTAACAATTTGGCTAACGAATGCAGCTTTTTCTGAGCAAATAAATATAAATTTACAAATACAGATCTTTAATCAGTAAAATAAATAGAATTTGGAAGATCATGTTAAAAAATTAAATAAAAAATAATCACATAAATTCAATATTCGACTATATCGTGTAAATTATTGTACAAAGTTCTAAACTAAAACAGTAGAAAAGAAACTCCTTAGTCGATTTCAGAAATAATATGATTAAAACTATCTCAGTCACATTAAAAAGATATTTAACAGTAAAATTTACATTCTAAGTCTTAAAAATGTGAGCAGTTAGTATGGCAGATTAAACAGACTGAATTCATAAATAATAAACTGGGCAGTAATAATAATTTGATAGGTATTTTACTATGTTACGAAGGTTTCCGATAATTTCATTATACCAAATATCATAAGCTCATAATTTAAATTCATTGATAAGCTCAAAATATCGTTAACTCGTGACACAATTGAATTTTGACATTATATAATTAATGTCACTATAATTTATTTTAACGTTTACGCAAAGACTGAACCTTTTTTAATGTTATTAATTTTTTACTTTCAAACTAGTCACATCATCTGTTAGAAGTGTATTATATAATAAAGTTTGGTCAGTATTAAATTAGTTTGTAAAGTTGTACAAAGAAAGTATTATTATACAACGATGGAACATGTAGCGTTTATGTAAAAACATTTTATACGACATCCTATCCATATTTGTATTGTACATTTTGTAATAACCAGCAATAAGTGATGTTTGTTAAGTGTAGGATTTGAATATAGAGTGACGATGTCAAACAAATTTACACGAGGTTAGAACTTAGAATTTAGAGCGATCGCCAAAAAAAGTGTCAGGATGATGATATGATTATGAGATTCTTTGAAGTTTTTGAATATTGAAGCTAGTAGTAAAGTGCCAGGCGGTACCTCTTAAAATACATTGCTTTGCATTTACCAATCTTTTTTTTGTCAGAGGGAGGCAAACGAGCAGGCGGGTCACGAGATGTTAAGTGATCACCGCCGCCCATAGACAACTGCAACACCCGCGGGGTTACAGAAGCGTTGCTGGCCTATAAAACCTCCGCCCTCCCCATTTGGGGAGGGCGAAGAAGTTGGGCCTCCGGCTCTTCCACTCACCAGACGGAGCATGGCGGCTGATAGCCGCCTTCCAGGCGTCTGTCTTGAGTGGGGAAGCTTCCTAATCATCGACAATAATTAAACATTATTCAATAAATATTACTCAGAAACGACAACTGAAATCATGCTTCATAATATACTATCTTATTTAATTTTTAAAAGTAAGCTAAAAACTAAGTTACAAATCTCGTGTAAATTAAGTGCGAATTATCCCGCTATCACACAAATTACCGTGAAATAAATCGCCCGAATGTCTGAATGAATGGGCCCGATGTCGGCAAAATATTATATTATTTGCGTTCATTTGTGTGATTCAGTTACGGGATATGTTTTCAACATGTGAGTTCAAGGCAAATTGAGACTAACGCAATGAAAATAAGATATCAAATTTGATAAACTTCTAATGGTGATTTCAATCAAAATTGCAATTATATTTTTCACACCGACATTAATTGAAATTTTTACTAATATTGTAGTACGTAATTATATTAAACTTAAGGCCTAAACCACACTTGGTATTACACACTTGGTACTTTGAAAATATTTTATAGGTTTGCTTTTTATTTTAAAATAAACGAAAACTCTTTTTAATAATTTAAAGACATTAAATTTCAGAATAAATAATCACGACCTCCGTGGTGTAATCGTCCATTATTCAGAAGGTCCATTAAAGATGTATTTCTTACAAAATATATAATCATTCAATTAGAATCCCGTAACACAAGTCTTACCTACTTTGGGGCTTACTTAATCTGTGTTATTCATCTATATATATTTATATATATTTTTAAATTAACTGTAATTCATATAGGAAAGTAAAGGAAACTTAATACTCAAACTTCGTTCGTTATTGACTAAAAATACCTTACATTTATAAAATGTATGTAAACCGTGTTTCATTTTAGTCGGAGCCGATCAAATAACAAGCACTAAAGTACAAAATACACGAATACAGACACTAAAGAAGTGAATACACGATTGCAAACTCGATGGAGAGTCTCAGTTTGTCTCGCAAATAAGGGGGAGTGCAATATGGTGGCTTATATCTCTTCGCAGACATTCTATTTCGTGATTGCTGATTATAATTGCATAGTTCGCGTGTCAGAAATGCTGTTCAACTAATATTGAATCAAACATTCCCTCATTGAGAAATAAGTACTTATTTTGTTATTAATTTGAATGAATTATAAATTATTCATTCATATTTAAAACCGTATTTTTTACTTTGGAAAGAAAAGTAAAATATATTATTGTGCTTTTAGACGTTGCGCCACAGACAACGACAGTGTGATTAAGATTTTTTTTAATTGTTATAAAGCCGTATTATTTGATAATGATCGTGTAATCTTAAAATGAACGCTCCTCCGTTAATAATATTTTTTTTCAATATGTGAGAGTTAATACTCGTTGCGTTGTTTGTGTCAGCGCAGCGATATAATTGTTATTAATTCATATAATTAACGAGACCCAATTATCTGTATTGTGTCTAATTCTAGACATAATAGGGTAAAAAAGTGTATACACTTTCTTTGCATGTGATCGTAATATACATTACATTGATTTATTTTAAAATTAGACGATCTCTACAAGTTTTCTATTTGAGTTGAATTTATTTGTAAGGAAAATTTTCAAAATTCTGGTTAATCAGTTTCTGTTCAAAATAAATCGTGAAATAAAATGTCTGTTTGTACCATTGTATCGTAGTATTACGCTAGTGTGTACCTACCCGATACCGGTGTCCTCGATATACCTATGTATACCTTTATTGAATAAACCATAGTAATTTGTATCCTTTGTTTTATTTAAGATTTTTTTATAATAAGTTTTTTTATAAATGTCTCTCATTGATCAGTATTATTTTTGAATCAAGTAGAGAGAGCAGAAAGTTTTTAAAACAACAATTGTACCTAAACTATAGAATAATAAAATAATAAATTAAAAGAAATAGAAAAATTAAGAACATAACTGATTTCATTTTCATTGAACCTATTTAAGTCATTGCCAGAAACTTTGAACTAAAGAATAAAAACGTCAAGTAAGATATATATTAAGAGGGTTCTAAAATATTTAGGATTATGTTCGAGTTTAAAGATCGCAGACACAGCAAGTAGATTCATATAAATGTGAATGTTAAAATCTGCTGCGTGCTCACAGCGGACGCCGAACCTGCCTCCGTAAGGCAAGCGTCGGGTAAGCGGCTTACAGCTCTCTTCGGGCCGGAGCCCGCTCAATGCGATTTGGGATTGACGTCAGGCTTTCTACCCTGCTACTCGCAATTTAGCGTTTTATTATAGACTTACTGTGTTTTTTTGTTTGTGTGCTTACATAGGAGGTCCAGGTTGCTGCAAAACTTATTCTCTTGAATTTATTTTTAACAACATTAAAAATATTTTTTTATCCGGTATTACTCACGTCAATTTTTAGTCGGTATCGCCGACGACCGTTTCGACCTATTCAGAAGGCCATCTTTAGGGCGAGTATTAGAAACGTCGCGACGCGGTTGTCAAATGGGTCGAAACGGTCTTCGGCGATACCGACTAAAAATTGACGTGAGTAATACCGGATAAAAAAATATTGGTTAATTTTTAACATAGTTTTTCATTATCGCAGAATGAGCTATGAAAAAGAATGGATTCACTACAATCATCATTACGAGATCGTAAAGTTCTACTGCTGACAATTATAAGAAAATCAAAATATAAAATGTATTATCAGATTTTACTATTATACAATCTAATGATGAATATAGTTTTGTATACTTACATGTAATTCTACAGTAAAATAAACAGTAAATATCATATCCAAGGACATTAATTGTATCCAAATAAACTATTTTTTTCTTTCAAAATAACGTGAAAGAGGAGCCTGCCTAAGACATAAATTACAATAAAACATAATAAACGTTTGTTATTATGTAGACCCGAGTGCTCCATCTCGAGGCTGAGTTAGGATGTCGTGCGACCCACGTGCTACACTACTCATGTTATCTTGACAGTTACTAGACCATTCCACTCTGGTTGTGTGGTAGCCAGGAATCTCAAGTAATGTCATAAGTCTTATAAAAGCACCCGGTGAACTTCCATATTTTATAACCTTGTCCTTTTTTATACAATTCACATATTCTTATATGAATACCTTGTCCTAAAGTTAAGAAACAAATATAAAAAGAATCATCCAATTTGGTGCAATCGTTCTGAAGTTAAGCGCTTACATACATTTCGGCGATTAATTTTTATTTAAGTATATAAATATAAAGCGAGATTTTCATGAGATTTCTTAACACGAGTTTAGTTGTGTCCATAAATTTTATTGAGCAAAGAATATGACCGTAATTTTAACTATTAAACAAACAGGACTAAATAGCGATGAATCTACCAAATTTTTGCATATTGTCTGTCCACTGGTTGAATATCGATTAACTGTCAGTTGAATGTCGATTGTATCGATAATGCAATAGCAACTCAATCGAAAAATTATTCATAAATTTTTAATTAGTAGAATGGGAAGTAGTCACCGCGACCAACAAAAATAACAAAATTTGAACATCGATGAACTGAAGACGAAACCAATCACTCCCATAAATCAGCCAAACTGTATGACTAAAGGATAATGGAGGCGTTTAAGCCACTTTCAATAGTGCGCCATTCGACGACTAATGTTCCTCTCAATCCGGTCAGTTAAGCGGCTTGATTGTTCGCTCGTTTGAGGAATGTGTCTGTTCAATTGCCTTCTGTACTTATTAACGCCTGATTACACTTTTGCATAGTAAAAATAATGCTTGAAAATCGATTGTATATATCGTGGCCTCCGGCCAAAAAAGGCATTAATATTATGGACATAATTAAATTCAAAGATTGCAAATAAAATCTTCACGACCCATACTTTACGGCAAATGAAAATAAATTAAAAATTATAACTGAAAAACAAATGAGCTCAAAATTTTGTGTATATTATTTCTGGTGTGAAAATTTTGATTATATAGTAATATAAAAAAAAAGTTGCCTGCCTTTAAAATCCCCCCCGCCTTCCCCAAATGGGAAAGATGGGCCTCCGGCTTTCCCACTCACCGGACGGACCATGGCGGCTGATATTATCGTTTAAAACGACAATTCGAATTTATCGTGTCAATATTTCTAACTAAAGCATTTAACGGGCCATTGCAATGTGTATATCCCGCTAATTGCCTCGCTGCATTCACCTGTTATACCAAAATAAATCTCGGTTTTAATAGTATAACAATATATTTATCATTTCGTTTGTTTCCCTCGCTTTGTTCAGAAACAAAGGAATAAAGAATTGTAATGGTAATACTATGTAAATGCGGCCTCGCTGCGAAATTATTAAAAATGTTAAACGAACGCGCGAAACTCTGGCGATTTATGAGAGTTTTGAGTAATAAAAATTTGAAATTCTTAAAGTGCTCGAGTTAATTTTCCGTTAGTATCTTGTTGCCTCTCCATCAACGATATCCGATATTTTTCTTACAAAAAAACGCTGCTTATGTTAGTTGATGGGGTATATTTTTCATCGCTATAAAATGGAACTGACATTAAAATAAAATGAGATATAAGTCTGTACAGTAATAATGACTGACTGTCCACAAAGGTGTACAAATAAATATGCAAAAGTCTTTTGTGATATTTGATAAAACTAAACTTTAAATATAAATCACAAAAATAAAACAGACAATTTATAAAATAACTGTTACAAAATCTACGTAACTAGATGTATTAAAAAGTCATATGCTTGTAAAACAAAAAAAAACTCCATTTCCTAACCGTAGAATATCTTTTATCTCTTTTCATGAAAAATATCTGTTGTAAAAAGCATAAAAAATAATTAACTTGTCTTGCGTCCTTTTTAGAGTTATTTATCGAAATAGTTAATACGGGACTTATATTACTGAGACTCCGCTGTCTGTCTGTCACCAGGCTGTATCTCATGAACTTGATACAATAAATTTACAATATTCTCAATACAACCGCATGTCTAAAGAAATTCTGTCACGTTCCTTCACTCTGTGAAGCGGTTACGTTTTTCATTTGGAATTGTATGAATAATGAATAGTTCATGAGAAATTATAGAAAATTTGCAGCTCGTTTTACTGATAAGCACAATTTTATTTAAAAGAACGTTAGAAAATCTTTATCACTGGGTTTGATCTGGGATTTCAGTATAGTGACAATTCCGATATAAAATGGAATTAGCACTGTACTTTATTAAAAAAATATATATCTAGCTTATTAAAAGACCCGTATCTTATGTACGAATGAGATTTAAACTTTGTTTTATTTGTATATGTAAATAGATTATAATAATACTAGAAAAGGAATAAGAAATTAACTTAACTTTAATTTAACTTTTTTCTTTCTTTATTAAACTGTTATTTTACAACATTGATGTAGGAAACGCTGCAATAAATCCATACTAATGTTATAAATCTGAAAGTGTGTTTGTTTGTGCGTCTTCACGTCAAAACGAAGCAACTTATTAGTGTGATTTTTATGTAGAGATAGATGAAGAGCTGGAGAGTGACATAAGCTACTTTTTATCTCTTTCTAATCCGCCAGCTCCTGTATTTGACGCGATCGAAGCCGCGGGCAAAATCTGGTAGTAATAATAGTTACTGAACCAATAGCCTATATTAGAAGTAGAGAACAGTATCTTTAAACGTGTTCAGATGAAGCTTTTAGGAAGCCGACAATTCACACAGATTGAGTTAACCCAAAAGTAAGTTCGAGACTTGGTTTATGGGATACTAACTCATCGATACTATATTTTATAATAAATACATACAAAGATAAACATCAAAGACCCAGGCCAATCAGGAAAAGGTCACATTCCTTCATGACCTGATCGGAGATCGAACTCGGGACCTTCTGAGTAGCGGTTAGATACGTAAACCGTTACACCACGGAGGTCGTCATAAGATAAAGATTTCTTGTTCCATTTTATGATCGAGATAGTTTTAAAGTAGATATTACACAATCCAAGTGGGCTGAACAAGAGCTTTCTCGCGAACTAAGCTCGCTTCATCACACGAGTAGATCTGGCGACGAGCCAGCGAACGACTGATTCAAGTTAAAAAGCCAACGCGTCCTCTGCCTTATAAATCTTATAGAAATATTTCCTCGAGATTTCCATTTGACTATTAAAAATATTTTTCTGAGATTATTAAAGATTTTTGTCCCATAATATAATATTTAAAACCCGCCGCAAAAGGAGGGGTGTTATAGATGACGTGACGTATGTGTATGTCAATCATTTTGTAGCATCTTAGCTTCCAAACGGATAAACCGATTTGGATGATTCTTTTTTGTTAGAAAGATGACTTAATCGAAAGTGTTCTTAGCTTAGCTTATATTTAACCCCCGACGCAAAAAGAGGGATAAGTTTGACATGTGTTTTATAAAATTGTGTTGGGAGTGTTTTGAAACTTTTAATTCAATTACTTGTTTTTATACGAAACCTAGACTAACTATAATAATCTTAGACTAACTATAAAATATTCTAATTATTGAATGCTTATTTTTAATATCTATAACTTTATGTAATTTGCTTAATAAACCGATAATTTATAATACATTTCTACTAAGAAACCCAGTTGTTTTGTTAAACTATTGGTCTTTCAGTCTCGTGAAAAATGGTGGGAGAAATAATGATCTATTCCACTAGAAAAAAAGATTTTAAGTATATCGTATATACTTCATATCTTACTCTACTCATTATATGCGCGACAGTTTAAATTCTCAGATACTAATTTGTGTAAATATTCTCAGTCTGTAAAATTTAGCTACTAAAGCAACACAAGGTAAAAATTACGATTGAGGAGAAATGAATATTTTAAACTGCAAGCTCCTGATCAAAAGGTATAGTCAAAATATCCAGTTGAGATATCTTTTGGATAAAGTAAAAATATTGAAGAGAAAGTATCAAAGCGAGGAGCGCTGCCGAATGCCGCCTTTGAGACGAGGCGAGGCAACACGACAACTCCACAAACAGAAAAGTAGATAGTTTCAGGTACTTTACAGTTTACCTCCTTACATCAAGCTATTTTCGGAAGCTATTTTGAAAGTAATCTAAACTATTTATGTATACAAAATCGTTAATATTGACAACTAGCTAATGCCCGCGATTTCGGCCCCATTTATGGATACTATAATAGCCCCTTGCTCTGTTAATTATATCCCTCGGAAATCGTATATTTTTCCGGGATAAAAAATTGCCTATCTTTTTATTTAGGCCATAGTCCATCGCTGTGTCAAATTTCATCCAGATCTGTTTGGTAGTATATGTGTGATATGCGAACAAACAAACAGACAGACAAAAATTCTAAAAACAATCGTTTTGGCTTCTATAGGTCCTATAAAGAACGCATATTTATATATTTTTTTCTTAAATATCTCCCATGTACAGACATAGCTCAGTTATAAAAATAATTATTAAATATAAGAATTTTAATAATCACCAGTAAAAACCAGTCACCTCACAAAACTGTGCTGTTTGCTAATTTACATTGTTAGTTAACAATTACATATTAAGATGCTTCCACTATATTAATGTTAACATGTGGGTACATCATTAATTCAACAATTCACAAACTTGACCAAACCTTTAGTATCGGGGGAACGTGAATGAACATACCAACACACCATGCATAATTAACATAGCGAAATCCGGCACAAGCCCGGTACGAGTAAATAAACCCCATTATTCATTCAAAGCTTCAAAAGTCAACATTTTCCATTAAAAAATCTCTCGATTTTATTCCAAAAGCAACAAGTAGGTACGTCACCTTATTTGAAAGCAATCAGCAATTCAAAATGCTGGGGATGGACACTGGCCGAACGTTATAAATCTTATTATAGAGCGGCGAGTGGAACGGACGGCGAAAGCGGAAAATTGGTTCCAATGCTGAGATATTACTAATTTAGAATTGTACCGTAGATAACGACAGCGCAATGGATGATGGGAATGGCGAATATAAAGTAAATCCAAGTTACATGGTAAAGGCAAAGGAAAGTACGTTATATGATGTTGAAACATTAAAATTCATTTTTGCCAAATGTCACATTATGTTGAGGCCCCGAGGGACAGTGGGGCGCATTTTTGCTCCAAATTAGATTACTTGCGGTTATATTGGCTTTTGATATGGGGACGGAATGCGGTTCGCCTTTGTACAATTTGCGAAGTTATTTCAGAACAAGATTAGGTACGGAGTCTGTATGGAAATGAAAATAAATCTTTATGAATTATTTATATTATTATATTTTAACAGTTGTATCACAAATAATGACAACTGAAACTGAATGAAAATTATATACTTACCATAAATTGTATGCGCCATTGCACACGGTGCGCCCTGTTACAAACTGACGAGGCTTTGGCGACCCATCACACGCACTGGACCAGCGCGATGGGTTACGGTCCAATTTTCCCCTTTTATTAAGAAGAGAGAGAAGGCCTTTGCCCAGCTGTGGGGCACGTTAAAGGGCTAAAAAAAGTCTGTGTCTTAATATTCATGTATTTCTAGGAATATTAGCTACTTACATAACAACGAATTCACATATATTTCCTTTATTGTCCCAAGTGAATACAAAATAGCTAATTATAATCAATCAAACATATCTAAATTTTATTCACATTAATATAACTAGGCTATTATGATTCGTTCAAAATAAGATGTAATTGAAAGATTTTTCCATCCTTTGACGTAATCATTAAAATCGGTCACCGGGCTGGGTTCCAACGAAACGACTGGCTCACTAACTCTTTAATTAACTGGTCCAATTGACGGGAAAACTAGTCGAATGGTTTAACTACTTAGTTTTTTTAACACATTTATCCCGTACGAACAAAATAGTTTTTGAAAACGATTCCGATTTTTACATTATGTAGGAAAATTTTATATTTACCTAAACTGGGGTTTGGCGTTATGAAATATTTAAATTAGATGATATTATATTTTATAATCAATCTTACGTACATAAAAGTTTAAAATACCTGTACCCCAAGCAACAAAAAATATTGTTCTTCTAATCGTTATCGTAATATTTTTATTACAATTATAACAAGCACAGTTAAGATCGATTGAGTAACTATTTCTTTATGTACGTGTACTTGTTAAACTGCAATATATAATAAAAATATATTAAATAATATATATAAATATATACCTCTATTTCCCATGTTCATTGCATCACGCATGAACTTTGAGTATTTAACCTAGCACGTGTTTGTTTTGTTAATTATGGCTAAGAAATGTTCATATTTTTATATCGTTCCGCTAGAAAAAAAAAAGAACATTTAAGAAATGAGAAAACTTTAGACAAATATTAATTTGATTGACATAACTCTAAGTCATAATAAGACAGGATAACGGCTGACTGGTCAATATCCATGAATCAAGAAATAAAAATAGGGACAATGTTTTATCCAGAGTTTTATATTATACATAGCTACTTCAATAACATATACCGTAGTGACCAATCATCAAACAAAATGTGGTATGGAGCCACTACTTGTAGTGGTGTGGAGCCAGCTACAGGCTTTTTAGCCTGTAGCACGAATAGGCCGGCTCGTCCGGGGAAGTACTACACTCCCACAGAAGACCGACGCCTGAGCGGGAGAGCCGGGGGCCCAACTTCTCCGCCCTCCCATATGGGGAGGGCGGAGGTTTTTATAGGCCGGCAACGCTTCTGTAACCCCGCGGGTGTTGCAGTTGTCTATGGGCGGCGGTGATCACTTAACATCTCGTGACCTGCTTGCTCGTTTGCTTCCCTCTGACATAAAAAAAATGTACGTTTGTTACTTTTTCACAAAAAAACTATTGGACGAGTTTGGATGAACATTATAGTAATGTTAGTTATAATATATGTAGGCTACAGACTGGCTAGCTATCATACACATTTGAACGGTATTCAACTACTTTATGTGTTCTGTAGAAAAAAATATGTCGTATATTTTCCCGTTGTTTATATGTAAAGACTCGTAAATAGAAGAGGATACGATAAGAAACATTAGATATTTTTTGTCATCTAATTGGATTAATGTAATTATAATGAATCACACTGCTGAGACAAATGGTACTTGTATCACTAAACTACCTATATGTACATATATCTCTTATAACTTTTGCTATGTATTCATATTTATCACGAAATCTCAGAAACTACAAGTTCTAGGTATCTCAAATTGTGCATGAGGGATTCTTTTAGGCCGTCGTTAAATACTAATTTAGATATAATAAGGTTATTATGAATAGAGTTTATATTTTTGATACATTAGCTTATAAATATTAACGACCTTGACGTCGTCTGAGTCCTTTCGATCCTTGCCTTTGGCCTGAAAAGGCCCAGGTTGAATCTCCATTCAGATCACGATGGAATGTTCTTTTTTCGGTAGATGTGTGACATGCTCAATTAAACGTGATTTTATGATCTGCTGGGCAAAAATGACTTTTAATGGGATCAAATTCATCTGGTTGTAAGTGACGTAAATCAAATTACCTTTCAATTGGAAAGGTCAGTTCAATTTGTTTACAGTTCTCATCGTCGGACCTGAGTTAACGTTTACTGCTAACCTTTAACCGCATTTTTAATGTCTGGTTAATTTACTTCTTAAACTCATTCATTGGTTTTAATTAGTTACTTAATTGTAATAGGTAACTGAAATTTGATGAAATTTACCACAATTACATATAGAATTTTTATTTATAATTACAGATTTGTTATTTTTAACGCTTTATTGATGACTCATCGAAATCGGATTAGCTGCTTCGAAGATATTCCGAACTATCATGCTTGCGTATTTCGCTCTTACGTTTTTCCATTATAAGTAGTATATATGTAGCTATATGCTACTGTTTCCATATATATTGCAAAAGTAAATTAAAAGAAAGCAAAAAAAAAATCCGATTAAAAGGGGATTATCCGGATGTCCAGGGTTCGATCGAAGTCGGAAATAATAAAGTTGTACAACTGTATTTGTATCTAAAGCTACTAATATTTTTAGAATGTTGTTTTGAGAAACTCTACAAAATTAATTATATCCGCTTGCCCTATCTGTCCATCAATATTAAAATGAAATATTTATACCGCTTTTTTATGACAGAGGGAGGCAAACGAGCAGGCGAGTCACGTGATGTTAAGTAATCACCGCTGCCCATAGACACCCGCAACATCCGGGGGATCGATCACAGGAGCGTTGCCGGCCTTTAAGGGATTTATACGCTCTTTTCTTGAAGGTTCCAATGTCGTATTGGTCCGCTTCCGCTCATTTTAAATTAATGAGGCAACGAATAGCTACATACACGTCCTATAACGTTAGATATCGTCAGATATTCTCAAAGTTATCTTTGTTCTCCGAGCTCAGTTTGGTAAACCCCAATTTCATTCATATCGTTGATGTTATCCTTGTCTTTGACAGTAAAACAATAAAAGGGAATTTCAAGTGAATCAGGTAGACTCAAGTGGCTTCCCGTTTTCACGTTTCACTATAGACAATGTACAGTTGCGATATCTTCTGTTACTGTAAATGCGATTTAATTTTTCAATTTAACAAATACAGTCTTCATAAAAGTAGTTGCGGCGCAAGGTTTCGCTTTAAAAGGAATAACGGGATAAAAAGTGCCAGAATATTCGTATTCCATATGCAAAATTTTGTTCACTTACGTTTAATAACAAGGAGTGCTGAACAGCATTTTAATTTAAAAAAAAACATTATTACATATAGTTATATAACTCAGTCAAAAGTGGACCAAGTTTTTTTGCAAAATATTCGTATATTGGGTATAAATATTCGTTAACTATTTACGATACACGAAGTAGGCCAAATGAGCAACGTAAATATAATACGTTAAATTATATATAATACCTATAGGCATGTTATCCTCCGCAAAACAAAGAATTACAGAAAACGAAAGTCATCGGTTGTTCATTTCGTTCTGTTTACGCGCCATCAGTTTTTACTGGAAGTGAACGAGCGGCTATTATGTTGCGAATAGTTCGGACAAATGCCTAATTGTTTATCCTTAGACATTATTTATCTATTTTCCAGTATTTTTATGAGGCTTTATTTCTATTAGCTGGTCCCGCTGCTAAGTATTTACTTTCTCTTGTAGTTATCAAGATGAGTATATAAATAAAGCTAATAACAAGACAGCTGGACAAATATCACAGCTTTTTATTTCAAATATAAAAAAAAAAACGTTAGTTAAAGATAGGTCTACCTTATACAATCGTATTAAGTTATCAAAATTAATATGGAGAAAATTGTTAGCAAAGTTTTTAAATAATAACTGAAAAAAAACATCAAACCATAGAATTATTTCCCTTGCTTCCCAAATGGGAAGGGTGTGGGCTTTTTAAAGGCCGGCAATGCTTCTGTGTACTCGCGTGTTAAAGAATACCATATTTCCTACTTATTATGGGGAATATAAATATTTGAAGCAACAATTATATTATTAATTTATTATTAATGAACAACGACAAAAAAGGATGAATGTACACTGCCCTATATTATAATAAGTACTAATAAGTAATTATATCATCACATAGCAACCTTAACTTCAAGATAAATCAGCAGTGAAATTATTTAAGGAAAATTTCTTCTCTACGTGAAAAACCAAATATCTCATCTAAATAGGAGCGAGTTTCGCTGCAAACGTTAGAAGCTGGTAATTAACAAGTAATGGGATTAAGTGGGTGTCAAATTGAAGATCAACTAAATCAAATATTAATTTCTAATGTACCATTTCAGGTTACAAAGTAAATATGTTGTACTGTAAATGGGTAAGTATTAATTTGAGAATGACGACATTCTACTAATCTTACTAATATTATAAATGCGAAAGTTTGTAAGGATGTATGTATGGATGGAAATAAATAATCCAACGGTACATCATCTTTATGTACGCCATGAATGGTTATATTACGATTATATAGAATCATTACAAATTTTAGCCTATATGTTATTCTGATGTATAACCTATATTGCTGAAGTTTTCGTGAAAAAGTAATATAACAAAATTAAGTCGGGAATAATTTTGCCCTCTGAGAGCTATATTGTCGTACGCTGCCTGAAATATTGGAGTAACACAAAAATAATGTACCGTAGGATTGTTTCTCTTGNNAGTCGCGGGTAAAAGCTAGTTATACTCAATAAACATTTTTCTTTAACAACAAATATGTTTTCTTTCTTATTCGTATCAAGTTTTATAGGGACTGTGATATGTAACAAAGGTGTGTTTGTGTGTGAAGACATGAGTTTAAAGTACTATGTTAAAACAAAAACCTAAAGATGCGAAATAAGTAGATATTCTTGAAAGAATAGCACAAAAAACAAAAATATGAACTTTCGGAAACATTTTTGTGAAAGTTGAACAAAGAAAAGTCTTAATTAAAAACTAAAGTTGGACCACTTATAAATTTAAACACTTTTCCAATCAGTTCGTAAATCTTTACAAATTCGATTATAGATAATAATCTTAACTCAGATTTTAAGTAAAACACAATGTAGTTAGATTTTCACTTTTGTTTTGATATAATTTTGGAGAAAATTGTGAATCGTTCTGAAAGAATTGCTTGAGTGTGCACATTCTCTGCTGATTCATATCATTTTCGTATTCGTACTAGAATCTAACTGTATTGAAGAAAATTTGGTGAAATTATTTCCTGCAGGTCTTGGTTCCTCTATCTACAGGTGTAAAATTATTTGACATTTCTTTACTCGTATTTATTTGTTTGACAGTTTTATTCGTTTCTATTGTGTCGAAAGTAATAAATTAAGAAACTCGAGAATTCGAACAAGTTTTAAGGAAAGTTTCCGAGACAAAGTTCGTACCTACTTTATTTTCTGTCCTACAAACGATAAACAATAGCGAGAATATAAAAGAAATGTACCTTTACCGCAGTACTGTATTATATAAAATTTCCACAAATTTAAAGAGGGTTTGCTTAAAATAATTGATAAAGAGCGAATTGAGTTTTTAAATTTTAGTAAATCTACCAAAATCTGTAAATAATAGGTCGGGGAAAA
>JADGIL010016826.1:0-18360 GCA_020352625.1 Cactoblastis cactorum
TACGGTTTGCTACAGGTCTACTGATTGAGTCACAACAAAGATTTAAGTATTTAATAGTTTTAAAACTGAATTAAATAATTGTAAAAAGTTTATAACTATGTACTTATGCATCTTTTTTTTACTATCTTTCTTTACTAATTCCGTATTTCTTAACTAGGGATAGATATATTTTGCACATCATTTCGTAAGTATTTACTGAATTGTTCTAGATTATATAATAATTATATCATTCGTTTCTGTGAGAGAATAGATTCATTCATACAGCTATCAGTCAGTCAGTTTCCCATTAACTTATGAGCTATACATAGTTACATAGGTATACTACACACTACAGTGTAGAGTGTAGTATAAGTAATACATGACGAGTGTCGTGTCGTGTGTAATAAAAAAAATGATATAAGTTCGCGCTTGATTTAATAACCAAGGCGCGAAATTGCGCAATCACACCGTACCTACCTACGAAAGTATTAATGTGTTTCAAAAATGTCGCTAAGAAGAGTTTTAATAGTAAACAAAACTTTTCCTATTGCAGGCCAGAACTTTTTAAAAAACAGGTAATATTTAATTAATTAAGTGATAATATTGGTGACTAGCTAATGCCCGCGAATTTGTCCGACCAATGGTTACTATAATATTTTGTCAGCCCCATGCTCGGTTACAATAAATTATATCCCTCAGGAACCGTACATTTTTTCGGGATAAAAAGTAGCCTAACTTTTAATCTAATTTTAATCCAAATTTTATCCAGATTCGTTCGGTAGTTTTTGTGTGATGCGCATACAGACGCAGATACAGACAGACAAACAGACAAACATTCTAAAAACAATCGTTTTGGCTTCTATAGCTCCTGTCATAACATACATGTTTTTCTTAAATATCTCCCATGTACAGACATAGCTCAGTAACAATTTTATTATATTATATGTATAGGTTTTAACACTTGATTTGATTTTGACATTTAGATTGACAACTAACTTTCAAAACTTTGTTATAAATTTTTAATAAAGCTTGATAATTATGGAAAATTATTATTATCGATATTATTTAATTTATCTACCTCATCGTGTAGTAAATCATGCATGTAAATTTTAAAGTACTTAAATTTATGTGTGCTATTTTTAGTACCTATATAAATCTCCTAAAATTTTGAAATTTATATTTTCCAGAGTGGAATTTACTATTCTTCCAAATTTAGATCCTGCTCCAAATTTTATAGCAGACGTTAAAAACAATATAAAAGGTGTTGATGCCATAATATGGAACACAAAACATCGACTTACCAACGAACTTCTTCATTTAGCAGGCAAGTCATTATTGATGGGGCTAAATCATATAAAATTGTTAGATATAAGCATGGGATATAAATATCTTATTATAATATCTTTTCCTTTGTCTTCTTTGTCATGGTGCAAATAAAATAGTATAGATTCTACTCTGTTCTTAGGACTTATTGTATCTCGTAATAAATTGCTTCTTGAAATATTTTGAAGATAAATAAATTATCCTGTAATTCATTTTCAGGCCCATCCTTAAAAGCAATATCAAGCATGTCATCGGGACTTGATCACATAGATGTGGAAGAAGTAAAACGGCTCAACATCAAACTGGGACGTACTCCCTCTGCAGTAGCCAACAGTGTGGCCGATGTCACGGTTGGGTTGTTAATTGCAGCGGCACGACAGTTCAAGGAAGGTATCCAAGAGGTAGAGAGGTGTGTCATTATTTTTCAAAAAAATTTATTATTAAATCTCTAAACTTTATATCCGAAAATTCCATAAATTAAAATAAATTATGTTACATTTTTTGAAATTATTGTTAAAATTGCATCTTTTATTTATTATTGTCTCTTTATTTTAACCAAAATATGCTATTATAAAATATATACAATATTTAAAAATATTGAAAATCCAAAGGTAGCTGAGATGGAACCTATAATACCGGTCGGTGGTCAGGATTCTTGTAAAAATTATTTTTAAATAATCAATATCAAATTAATGTATCAGGTAGTATGCTGTTTTATTGCTGCAAATTTTAATTACCATCTCATTCATCTTAACCCAGCAAATAATTGTTATTGTTCAAATTTTTTTAATTATTGTTACTAATTGTACAACAGGAACATGTGAATGAGCACATCTAACAATTAAATTGACACACTTGATTACAAAGTTTATTTTTATGCCAGTCACAGTTATGTCATAATTAAGAAGAATAGTTAATTATTCAAAATTATAACTCTGTAATTTACTGTACTAAATGTATTTGTATGAATTCCTTCATCCGCAAGTCTGACTAGCATATGGCCGGATTTTATGAAACTAAATAAGTAAATCGGTATGCAACTATATTGATGTGTCATTCCTGGAAATTTTTAGAAATCCCAAAGTTGCTACATGCAATCCACCTGATACAAACTACTTGTTAAATAATTACTTTAATTTTACCAGTGCTGAACTATTAATGCCTAATAAATAAACCCTTATTAGTCCCATTTTGCTGAACTTTATATTCATTTACAAGAAAATTAATTAAAGCTCTTGAGCCATAATAGGGATTAATTTTTTTTTTATTTTCTTTCGACTTTTCTTCTCTGCTGTGGTCATTCCAAAATGCTGGTAGTCTGTAGTTTGATTGAGATATATTTATTTTTTATGTAAGAGGGAAGCAAAAACGAGCAGGCGGGTCACGTGATGTTAAGTGATCACCGCCGCCCATAGACAACTGCAACACCCGCGGGGTCACAGAAGCGTTGCCGGTCTTTAAAAAGCCCCCGCCCTCTCCATTTGAGGAAGTTGGGCCTCCGGCTGATGGCCATTCTGGCGCCGGTTTCTGTGGGAGTGTGGTACTGCCCCGGACGAGCCGACCCCTTCATACCACTACGATATAAGATGTTTATTATATACTCACGTGATATTTTGATTCAAATTTTAAAAATTGACATCATATCATGTGTTTTATCAAGCAAGCGTCAAGTTAAAGTTAATGTTATAAGTGGCAATATCTTATCAGTTAATCGTGTTACGAATACAAAATGTGTGCAAATACATTGTCTGATAATTTTTATTACATAATTGTTGCTTATACATACATAAGTATATGTATATGAAAATCTTTTGTCATAACTAATTGTATTAGGTAACATTTTTCATTTTCTCAGCCATGTATCTCGGGTTCTAAACCGCGCATCAAGATGAAACCAAGGCTATTTATTTTAAGTAGTTCTATTTTAAGTTAGAACTCTATGATACAACTGTGAAAACTGCATCAAATTCCATCGAGTAAAATCAAAATAAAATAGTTTTTTAATCAAGTAGGCCAAATGTTGGCACTTTTAAATCGTCATTTTATTATTTATCTATTGAGTAGTTTACACATAGTTCAGTTGCAATTTTATTATTTGTATAGATGTGAAAAAATCAGACAATCCATTGCTCCATTTTTGTAAAAGACGGACAATAAAACAAATTAGTATAGATATGGATGGATGGGTGTGCAATCCGTTAATGTTTTGGTAATTCTAGTGGCAACTGGAAAATAGGCGTGCAATGGCGGCTAGGCCAGAGCATAGAGGGCAGCACTGTGGGCGTGGTGGGGCTCGGGGGCGTGGGGCAGGCCGTGCTGCGGAGACTTAAAGGGTTCGAGGTGGCGCGCTTTCTGTACACGGGAAGGAACGATAAGCCAGAAGGTTGGTCTTATCATCAAAATCACAATCCCGTTGTTAATGCTTGCTAAGAAACACTTACGACCTGAAAGGAACCCCCATGCAAAATTTGAGATCACTTGTAGTTTCAGAGATTTCGTGATGAGTGAGTGTTTTTCGTTTGTATATACAGATCACAATTATATACCTACTATGTTTTCAGCTAAAGAATTAGGCGCAGAGAAGGTAACTCTAGATCACCTGCTGAAAGAAAGTGACTACATTATCCTGGCATGTCCCTTCACTCCGGAAACAAGGAACATGATCGATGCAGCCGCCTTGAAGTACATGAAGACAACTGCTGTCCTCGTCAACATTGGGAGAGGAGGTTCGTATTTATGAGGCAAAAGCGCTTGTGGCCACCTGATGGTAACTGGTCACCATAGCCGTCGTTGCCATACGCATGTTACCGACCTTGTTAAAGTCAACATATTTTTGTTCAATTAGACCTGGTTCTAGCACTTTTGAATCGTCTATTTAGTTAATGTTTTACCTCAACAATGATTGACTTCAATAATTCACTTATATTTATAAATAACTAGTCGGCCCGTGCCCACTTCGTTGTGCATTAAAATATAACCTATAGCACTCCTGATTATTGTACCTTTCTGATATAATAGTATCCATTAGTCGGACGAAGTCGCGGGCATTAGCTAGTTTTTAATAAATCTGTTCACAAATTGTTTACTATTTTATAAGATTTCCATAATAATATTTTTATTTTATTCACGAATTTGTTTCAGAACTGATCGATCACGATGCTTTGTACGAGGCTTTGAGAAATAAAAGCATATTCGCGGCTGCGCTTGATGTCACATTCCCGGAGCCGATTCCTCGCGACCATCCACTGGTAGCTCTGCCTAACTGCTGTAAGTATTTATATCTATCTTCTTATAAAATATATAAAACTCTTCCGTTACTGAGTTACTGACTGTCGAACCAAGCACAGCCGAAACTACTGGACGCAAGAAGCTGAAAGTAGATGTTCCGTTTTCCATAGAAACTTTGGCCCAACGTTGCAGAGCAGTAAATTTCATGACAGTTAGACCACATAAATATATAACTGTAGGCATATTTTTACGTCAATCTGCAATGGCCTATTTGGTCAAAATAATAAAATATATTAAAAGTTATTTTTATATTAGTGGAATGAGCAACTATATACAGTTAAATAACTATGTAGGGACAAATCACACAAATTGAGTTAGCCCCACTTGTACAGGATGCTAATTCAATTACGCTATTAAATTTTTATTTTATAATTAGTACATAGTATAGATAAACATCCAAGACCATTTTCCATCATAACCTGACCTAGATTTGAACCCGGGACCTATTGGTTAAGACGCACTTTGCCACTACGCCAATGAGACCGTCAATATCACTTGTAATATTCGTTTGTTGCAGTGATAATGCCGCACATAGGCACTGCTACGCACTCGACAAGAGACGCTATGGCCAAAATAGCAGCAGAAAATATCCTGTTTGCTTTGGACGGGAAACCTATGCACTTCCCGGTCTAAGATGATGATGTAATGAAGATTCCGTGACATGACGTCAACCAATTTATTGAAAGTAAAAAAATAAATGAATCTGTAAATAGAAAGATAGTTATTTTTTCCATAAAAATTGAATGACCTTATGTGATATACATACATATGTCTATACTCACTATAGCAGGAATACCTGGTCTTTTGTAAAAGGTCTTTCCGTGAAATAGATCTATACAATTAGGGTGCCTATTATAATAAATTTAAATGAAATAAGGTAATTTCAACTTAACTGACAAAAAAAAAATTGTCTTTCCTTAGTACGATAGATTTTGTCCCCTTCTTTACACATCATCCCATACAATTTTTTTTGTTTTCGCATTCAAGCAGGCATCCCAAAGCAAAAAGGTATATATTGATTTAAAAAAAACTGACACATCAGTGTTCGTGCCGGCAAAACGCTGCTTCAGTATCTCCGAATGAAACACGTTTCAGACACGACCCTAATGTATGATGCATGACCTAAGTTCGCGACTCAATTTCTCAGTTTTTAATCTAAATCTCGAGCGATACTAAATAATGAATATACATATGTACATAAACTCTCCTTTTGTGCTGCAGTCGAGTAAAGTTACTAATGTCCGACCTTCAATAATTTTATTATCGGAATGACCGAATGGCAAGCAGCCGGCACAATCTGCTTTATGTGGTATACATAGCCTGACACACTTATGTATGTAAAAAACATAACATGTTACGACATACTATTTATAGGTAACTTGACTATAAATAGGTATGTCGTAACAAGAGACTACACGGAGAAGGAAGTGTGTGGTTTAAATTCAGTATACAAAATATACCGACTATTTAGTAGTTTGCATTCGCAAGCAACGAGTTAAAGGATAATCGATAGTTCGAACGCAGTTTTTAAACGCAAAAAAACACAAAATTATATCATTTTATACATACAAATTCCTATATATCGATATTATATTTCAAAAAAATATGTATATATATTGATTAAATACTTATAATAATTTTAATAGTTGTTACATAAGATTCCATATAAAAGGTAACAAGGCCATAGTGTTAAACCGCTGAAATCCCGTCTAACAGGATATTTATCGTCCATGACAACTATAAAAGATAACTTTTCATCTTAACCTTTCTGGGGTTCGAAATCGGGTCCACCTAGGGTTGCCAGATCCGGGCTGATCATTTCCTGGACATTTCTGATGCCACGAACGGAATCAGAGTGTTGGTCTCCGTTCTGAGACTAAACTAAATAAGAAAAGGAGCACGGAGTGCGATTAGCGACTCGGCGAGCGACACGAAGCGAGCTGTTCACCCCTCCCCTCGATCACTTAACGCAGCGCGAGCACGCTATGTTTGGTTTGACTTTGTGAAAAAACTAGTATTTTTTTCGTTCCGGGACAGCAAAGTAAAATTACTGGAAACGGGATAACACGCAAAATTCCGGGGCAATCCCGGAAATCCCGGTCATCTGGCAACTCATGTCCACTGGTGGGTGAGATAGACACGATACTACAAGAGATCGACAATCGCCTTAAAACCACTCAGCTTTGACTCGTTCGTCTAGCAACGTAATACGCTAATAATTATAAAATATAAACTAATAGTAAGTCATAATCTTGGTGCAATATTGAAAAGCATTGATTTTTTAATATTATTTGCTTATCGTGACAACAATCGTAAAAGATAAACAATAGAATATTTATCTGGGTACAAAATGATAACATTTGTTGCGTGTGCCTTCATTGCGTCTATGACTTCAGTCAGTGGTTCAGCTAATTCAACGATGTCTAACCTAAAAGTGTTGGTTTCATCGAATGATTATCCTGAGAGTGGATTGAAGATTTTACGCGAGCAGTAAGTACCAACTTATAGATTAAGCATTTTTTATTTGCTATCGTACTATATGTATCTTGTTTTGTTTTTTTTATACTATGTTTTTGGCAAAATTATAGGTATAACTTACATTTGGTTTAAAAATCTAATAAAAGTTCATAAATCCTCAGACTTTTATATATGTTTACCGCTTTTTAATTACTAGTCTGATATATGAATACTTATGTTAGTACTTAAATCAAGATATAATTTTTATTTATTATGCTTGATGATGGCTTACAAGTTAGTTATTTGTTATGATAACGTGATCTTAATTTTATTATTGGCTAGTTACTGCCCGTGGCTTATTGGTTAATAATTTTAAAAAATACGTACCTATATATAATAACAATTACTGTGATATTAGAGACATTTTTTATTAGAAAGAAAGAAAAAACAAGTTGTAGATTACTCTTGGCCCATGTTTGATATTACACGCGCACGAATCTTTAAAAAATTGAAAATGCATCACTTTTTTTTTTTGCATGTTTTTAGTATAAGTATATTGTTATAGCGGCAACAGAAATACATCAAATATGCGAATATTCCACTGTGTAGCTATTACTATTCATAAAGTACATACATCCTGGTGACAGACCGACAGCAAAATTAGGGTTTCGTTCTTTCGTCTATAAATGACTATATTATGGCAAAAGGGTTAACAGTATTTAAAGTCATAGGTTTTCCAGTATTATCTATACTTTTATACATAGAGGTAAAGCTTGTAACTTTGTTTATTTGTTTGTTTGTAAAGGCTAATCTTCGGAAATACTGAACTGATCATGACAATTTCACAATCAGAAAGCTACAAACTATTCTGGAATGTCATAGGCTATATTTTAAAGCCCAACGAATTGGGCACGGTCGGCTAGAATACTACACTACATATAAGTAGCGATATTATTCACGAGAAACAATTCTAATGGCAAACACTTAGTTTTACAGTGCTCCAGACTCGTTACCTGAATTTCGGAGAAGAAGGGAAGAAGGAGAATTATGAGGAACTTCTGAATCTCATCCCGGGGTGCTCCGCCCTCGTGTGGTTGTCGCATCACCCCATCACCAATGAACTCCTGGATAAAGCTGGTAAAAGTTTCTACCTTATATTTCTTCTCTCCTACTAATATTATAAATGCGAAAATTTGTGAAGATGTATGTATGTTTGTTATCTTTTATGGAAAAAAAATTATTATACCCGCTTGTTAGAAAGCAGCGATGAGAAGTCTAAGGTGGAGCACGCTAACTCAAGTAATGCCTATTCTCCCTTGCCTTGAAAATTCCTATATTGAATGAACTCGGGAACAACGACGTTGGGCGGAGGTCGCAGGATTACAATTCTATTGATGCTGTTTGTATGTGCTAAATGGCTAGGGAAATCAGTTCAGTCTTTTATCATGTTTGTGTCACTAACGACAGCCCTCGATTGATAAAAAGTATACAGTTCCGCTACATGAGTTTTTATATCTATCATGAACTCACATAGTATCAGATCAAATACCAGACTACGTGAGCACGTCTTTCTCATACAATTTTTAGTTCCACCAGTAACCGCCAGTGGCGCTGTCCTTTTTTCCGTAATTATATTGTTGCCAAAACGAGACGTGCGTAAAAACTCATGGCAGCGGTATAGATCTGTACGATGATATACATAGATAAGATAGTTTTAATAAACACTCAACAGTGGTATAAATAATATATTTCCAGACATAGTCAAATTAAAGACTTAGGTAGGTACTTGTATTAGATGTCAACAACAAAATGTATCATTGTTATTTGTATAAAATACTAACATTGTTTTGATGCCTATGAAGATCTAATTTATAAATAAAGTTTTTGATTTAGAAGTCTCTCTCAGGGCCAAACCTAAAGATGGTAGCAACAGTATCGGCGGGTTATAACCACTGCAATGTAGACGAGTTGAAGGCGCGTGGCATCAAGTTGTCCAACACGCCCAACGTGCTCAGCGCGGCCGTTGCTGAGCTGACCGTTAGCCTTATGCTGGGGGCTGCTAGAAGGTTTACTGAGAACTTGAAACAAGTGGAAAGGTAGGTTAACTAAGAAACGCGGCTTTTTAAGGTCTCGGGATTTACTTCTTTCTCTATCAGCTGGTTTTCATATATGCATGCATGCTATATAAAAATTACCCAATATAAAAGTGTCCGTTATATAAAAATAATTTTAAAATAAAAAACAAATATCCGACTGCAAATGCTAATGACTGACTTAAAAGGCGAAAACAAGCTTTGTATTGTTATATTTTAAATAATTGCGGGCGGGACAAATTGGTAGATACGACGATGTCTTGTAGATTGGTTTGATACCCCACTCGATGGGCTTTTGAGGGAAAAAACTTTCCTCAATTTGTGACGTTATAAATTCGCAATTTTGCATTTTTTAAATTTTTTATGTACCCAGTGTCACTTGCACTGTCATGGCGAATCGAATGATACCTCATATGTTTAAATCCTTTAAGCCGGTTATGCCCTAGGAGGGAACATAAAAATCTGCTTACATACATACGCCCGAAAGACATAACCCTCCTTCTGCCGCAGTTGGGTAAAAATGTTAGAATCCATAACATTTTTTACAAATATACATAGTGTCATTGAGTTAGTATTTCATAATAACTCAGGTTTCGGACGTAAGTTCGAGGCTTGTGTTGAAGCTAGCTATGGGCTAGCTCCATAGAGATAGTATATATAAATATAGAGGGATTATATTGTACAAATTTTTCAGTGCGCATCGCAGGCAGATGAGCTATAGATACTTACATAGATAAAAACATACATACTTACATCGAATAAAAAGGGATGAGAAACACACTTTGCTAGCATTGCACATTACCCGCATCCACTGGTTCTCGCTCGATAGTACTAGCCTGTGGCTAGCTCACAGGGCTAGCTCAATCTGGGTAATTTGTCCCTATATTGGTGTTATTTTAGTGGCAATTGGGAGATCGGTTTCACCACAGTGCTCGGACAAGAGATCCGCGGCAGCACGGTAGGCGTTATCGGCTTGGGCGGTATCGGCCAGGCGATCGTCAAGCGGCTCACTGGCTTCGAGGTCACCAGGTTCCTTTACACTGGACACAGGGAGAAGCCTGAAGGTTAGTTTCTGAAAAATTTTACTCCTAAATACTCCCAATATACTAAAATGCAGGGGTAAAAATGTGTATGTAAATCATGTCTCTTCCGCTTTTATGGCTAAACCGCTGGACTGATTTTAATGTACTTTGGTATGCATATAAAGGAAATCACGGATACACAGCTATATATGTATTTACAAAAAAGGTTTTTTCTCCAACTTTTTGGTATACAAGTTATTATTACAGGCATCCTTTTTTGTTTTAGCCAAAGCACTAGGCGCAGAGTTTGTGCCTCTTGACATTCTATTGTCTCAGAGCGACTTCGTGGTATTGGCCGTGCCACTGACCAATGAGACCAAACTCATGATCAACTCCACTACTCTTGCCAAGATGAAGAAGAACTCCATCCTCATAAACGTGGGTCGAGGAGGTAAAAAATTAATATTTTATTTTATTTAAAGACTGTAAGTACCAATTAGTTTATAATTTATTGATAACAATATTTTTGTTATCATCTGGTAGTCATTAAGACTATAATTCAAGAAAAACATATGGTAAAATGATTTACTTTTTTTTTAAATGTTTCTTCTTGTTGAAATTATTATGGACTTTGTTTTTTTTAAATATGTAAATAGCGTAAGTTATAATTCATATTTTTAATATAATAACTAAGAAGTTACAGTGTCACATTCAACTATTACCTTTAAAAAAAAACCCGGTTCCAGACTACTATGAACATTCAACATGTAATGTTTTTAAAACGTCTATTTATACTATTATTTTTAAAAGTATGTTTAAAGTTGCTTGAACTTAACAACCCAATCGACTATCATAATATTTTCATATAATTTCATATTTAATATAGAATAGTATTTGATACTATTTCTCATTAACATTTGCTCCTTAAAGATGTCGTAACTCTCTAGAAGAATAGAAAACGGTCGAAAATCCTAATCTGAACATGCTCATAAATATCTTAAATAAAATTATCTATTTGATTTCAGATTTGGTAGACCAAGACGCCTTGTACGAAGCCTTGAAGAACAAGCAGATATACGCGGCTGGCCTTGACGTCACCACACCAGAACCCCTGCCCAAAGACCACAAACTGCTCACGCTACCTAACATTTGTAAGTATACATGTTACGGCTAATAGGCGAAGTGCAGATACACCTAGTTCTAGGCGGGAAAATTTATGTTCAGCCAAGAGCATAGGTTTAGGGAACAGATTATATAATACCTACTATGTTAGTTTTGTGTTATACCCGGCTAGAACAAGGTGTAACTGCACTTCGCGTATTAGCCGAAATATAAACAATAATTTGTTTATTTTTTACTGTATAGAATTGCAAATGATCACCTCTGTCTATGGATAATTTTAGCACCGGATGATTTTCTTCCTGCGCATTGTAAAGTCGATTGACGGTAGAGTATAAAAGAGGAGATTGTTCTCATTGGTGTTGTGCTAGCAACCTGTCATCAGATAAACGTCTTCATAGTCTCGAATTTCCTTACTTTTCACTCTTTCCAAGGGATAAAGACGTAATCTATATATATCTCAGTTTAAAATCGTAGTATTCAACTTCAATTTTATCATTTGATGAAGATACCACAACCAATAAATCACAGTACAGTCCTATTAAATGGTCCAATAAATATTACCGATAATATTTATTTTGACTGCCTCCGAGGAATAAAAAAGAGATTGTTTTTACTGTGCAGTCATCCTGCCGCACGTGGGCAGCGCCACGGTGCGAACACGCAACGACATGGCCGCGCTCGCCGCGCACAACGTGGTGCGTGCGTTGCGTGGGAAGCCCCTGCTCACGCCAGTGCTGCCATAACTATCATATTGACGTTTCAAGAATTTAAAAACAAGATATAATATATCAAGTAAAAGTAGTATACACTTCTATACTAAACATATACATATTACAAGTTAGATTGATCAATAAAGTCCTTTATTTGTTACGTTTTAGAAAAATTATTATTAATTAATTATTAATTGTCACATTTGGAGTTTAATCAGAATTATTTACTATTGTTACCTCTGACCAAGAATCATAATTCTTGGTCCGAAATTGTTACCTTCACAGGTTACCTTGGTGATACTTATGAATGCAAAAATGTTCTCTATAATAAAAGACATATATTTTTTTATAGATATTTTGCTGATACAAAAAAGTACAAAAGGATTAATTTATATTTCAAATATTTACACAGCAAATAACAAATTTTAAATTTAATGAAAGTTAGGTTATTGGCATCATTTTATGATTTGTTTTACCTAGTATGTAAGATAGCATCTAATTACAGATTGTATTTCAACAAAAAGATAACAAAAAATACATTCTACAATGGCTGAAAAATTATACTTTCCATTTAACTTTCATGATGACATTTAACCCCTTTTTAATGTGGATAGTCAAAAGTTCGGCATCTGTACCTTAGTGCTGACTATGATTATTGTTGTAGATCTTGTTCGGCTGTCTATTGAAAATTTTTTTTGACACTAAAGACACAATCAATTTACCATACCATACTGGAAATACACGTATAATAGTTGGCACAGGAAAAGTGCTTCTATTTTTTAATGCCTGCTACGACTATGACTTATAGATTATCAAATGTATGACGGCTAACTGCGAAAAACATCATAAAATATGATGGCGTGAAAAGGGTTAACAGTACAAAAATAAAATTACACATTGAGAAATAAATGAAGTACTACACTACTTTCTGTATTATTAATTCATTAACTGAACAATCACCCTGACAATCGAGACAATATTGCAATCTCTCTCTACAATAACAATAGGCAGAAAGTATATTTGATTTTTAGTTTCATTTGGACATTGTTATTTAATTTAAAAGTTCCATATAAAGTTGAACATGGAAAGCAAAAAACTAATTTTGTGTTGAACTTGTTTTTCCTATTAATAAACGCTAAGTCAAATAATTATCCTAAAGCAATACAACAAGCTGACAATATAATATCTTATATCTATAAATCTTATGAATATGTAACATTATATTATGCAAGTTATCCAAGTTACAATAAGGATAAATCACATATATTAAGCACCGGCTTCTGTGACCACAGCAGCCAGGTCTTTCAAGAATGGCTCTATTTGACTCTCAAGAGAAAGGATATGGCCTGTGTTGGAGTTATCACTGCCAATAAATGTAATCACCAAAGGTAGTTTGTTCATTTGAATCACCTGAAATTTAAAACAAAATAGTAGGTTATAATCTTATTTATCATCATAATAATCTTATTTAACCTTTTGTATGCCTCGTCATGGATTTGTGACATCACCTATAAGTTTTCACAGATCCGTGGCAAGGCATACAAAAGCAAAGCCAAAGTAACTGTTTCAAAATCATTGTAGACTGGACTGTTTGCAACAAAATTTGGCAAATTTTAAGTATACCTACAAATAAAATATACAAAATCATAGATTGCTATTAGCCCCTATAAACGTTGACATTGGCTTTAGGAAAAAGGTTGAGCTAGAAATAGTCAATTAATGGAGTACCTGGTAGGTGGAGTACATCGAAATGATCGTTTTATTCCGTCCTAACCCTAGTTTGCTTGCTTGGTCCGTCGCCATTCCAAAGGTCGATATAAAGTTCGGTCGAAGAGCTAACTGTGGAGCCCTTTCAGTGACTGCTCTCACCAGAGGTACGCCATCACGATCTGTTATTATTATACAATGAAGACCATTTACCCTGCAACAAAAGGCATTTATAATTTTTACCTAAAGGCAATGATATTCAGCAAGTGAAAATATACCTTTCTAATAAATGGTTCAAATATTTTCTTAAATCGTCCACCATTGTTTATATGCTTATTTAATGATATAAATTAGAGAATAACCATTAAATTATAAATATTTTTGTTTTGATGAACATGACCTGAAACTTTTGACAATTGCCCTAGACCAAAGATAATGTAGCAACCCTAGACTAGACAGTGTCAGTGTCACAATAATTTTGATAGCAATCAATAGATTTTTTTTGAAAGCAAACACACGGCCAGCCCTAACATACCACTATCGATAATTTTTTAGAACCTGCTTTTCATAATTATGCTATTTATCAATATGAATATAGATTAAGTAAGTACACTACAGTAAGTACATAAGTAGATACACATTGATAACTAGGGATGCAACGATATATCGAAAAACCGATAAATATCGATATATCGACCCATACACATATCGATATTTATCGATATCGATGAACCACCAATATCGATATATCGTTATCAAAAAAAAAATTAAATATCGAAGCCAAATATCGAAAAGGCCGCTTAATATAAGACACCCACAACATTTAGAGATGAATGNNCCTAAAAATTTAACATTGTGAATTGCTTTATCTTCAAAAGAAAAAATATCGACAAAATATCGATATATCGACGTTCTAGACCGATATATCGATTTGTTGATATCGACTTAAAGCTATAAATATCGATATTGATATATCGATATTTTTAAAAACTTGCATCCCTATTGATACCTTTATGAGTAATAGACAATTTTGATTTCTATTTATTAAAAAATACCTCTAAATTGTTTTTGGCATAAAGAAAAATGGCAGAAATGGATTGACATGACAACTTCGTCTGCGTTAATCGTAATTTATTTTTGGGTACAATTAATACTGCCTTTGTCCTTTTTATGCATCGTTTAAGTTACTTAATTAAGTATATATTTAAGAAAAGTGTAGTGCTAAGAAGATAATATGTAACTTTTGTGATGAAAATGTTGCAACTTCTTGAAATATAACTTTGGTATGATAACAAAAGATATAAAATTTTTGTCTTGTCGTGTTGTATTATCTTTTTCGTCACAAGTGTAGCATTAAAACTAGCGAGACATGAACTTTCGAAGCCGTGTATATCTGGGTATGTATACGTAACTGCAAATTCGGGATTTTTGGGATTGTGACGTCACGAAGTCTGCGTGACTTATTTACAGTGTACACAAGCAATTTGTTTTACATGTAAGTGTAACATCATCTGTCTACTGGTGCGGATAAACTTAGCGATATAGCGGTGGGCCCCCGCTAGGATGGGCGGCGATGTCTGCCCCCTCCGAGAGCGCTACGAGCCCCTCACCGTGCGCATGCACTAATATATCGCTTATGCAATTGTTCCATGAGTTGAAACAGAAATTTCCTGGAGTACCCGATCATGTTGTGTCTAACACAATCGAATTATACTGCCACGACAAACAAGCCTGTGAGACCCACTTGCTCAGAGAAGTCAAAGCCTCCCTAACGCATGCATATCATGCATCATCATCTGCGGCAGCACGTCAACTCAATGAACTTAAACTCAACCCACCTGGAAAATGTCGCAATCAGCCTATTATAAAACATGAAATTTCTAAGTCATCTGCAATCAAGTCTGTAATTTGCCAAGGGCCACAGACTGCAATATTGAGCTTGCCGGATGCTACAATTAATAGTGATAAGAAGATCAATACTGATGCTAATCAAAATGTGGTTGAAGAATTAAAGGAACCTGATCAGGAGATTGAGAATGACACAACACCAGTCACAGTCATTAATATAGATAATTGTTATGTTAAATACAATGCTGGGTCTCCTAGTGATATAGAATTAACAAATGATAATGTCAAAGCAAGTGACACACCTTTAGTGGGTTCACCGCAAAAAGAAAAGGTTATTAACTTGGAACAACCAGAAAACACAGGTTACAGAATTCTGAAGAGCAATAAAATCAAAAGTAATTTACATGAAAAGCTGGAGAAAGGGAGAGAAAAGAAAACAGTAAAAAAGGAGGAACCTAAAACAATTACACAAGAAAAGTCTGTTGAAGAGCCTGAGGAGAAACCTATCGAAGTGCCTCAGGAGAAACCTAAACGGCCCAACACTCTAGATTTCATAAAACCAAATCCAGATATTGCATTTAAACAGACGTTAAAAGAACCAGAAATAGAGTCAAATAGGACAGTGTCACCCGTACCATCTAAATATGAGAATCAACAAGCTAAAGAATCAAATACACCGAATGCACAATATAGGCCAGAGAGAGGCTATCCTCTCAACTTGTCGGTTAATGTAAACTGTCATATGGACTTGAGTCGTTATGATAATCCTTGGTTAGAAGATTATGACAGTCCAAGAGCGATTACATCAGTTAATTTGACTGTCTGCACACCAACATCTAGTATGGCCAGTCCAGTGAGGGAAACGGGGGATGAGGATGGAGGTTTCGAAGGGCATGTGACAGTGACGGTGAGCCCGAGTACGGCGCGGGCGCCTCGACGTAGGGCTCCGCCGCCGCCGCCACCGCCCAGTCAACAGTCGCGAATCGACTCGCCGAGACCTACTAGAGTCGCTCCAGAGCCACCGGGATCTTCAAATAGTAAGTTATTTTTTATTTTCAACTTACTGTTCACATGTCTATTAAAAATAGTAATTAATTAGCTAGAGTAATGTATGAATGATATAGAAATGGGATAGATTTCATATTTAATTCTCTACTTATCAAAATAAATTTATATAAATTAATTTTACTATTTACTTTTTATATGATTAAACAATTCTTAGAATTTTTTTTTATGCCAGAGGGAGGCAAACAAGCACGCGGGTCACGTGATGTTAAGTAATCACCGCCGCCCATAGACACCTGCAACACCCAGGGTGTCACAGGAGTGTTGCCAGCCTTTAAAGGATTTGTTATTTTATGAAAATCTCCATATTTTCCTTTATGAGAATCCTAGATATTATTATACAACCATGATTCAACAATGTGCCTAAAGGCATTTTTTTAAAATGCTATGTAATGTATTATGTATGAATCAAATTTTTTTTATGAAGTAGGCCAGCTGATGCGTCTAAAATACGGTCACAGATTTTTTTCATGAGAGACAAACGAGCAGGCGGGTCACCTGATGTTAAGTGATCACCGCCGCCCATAGACACAAGCAANNCGCCATTCGTCCAGACGAAATGAATGAAATTAAGTCTGTGGCGGGTAGTACGGTGTAGAAATTTAACAGCGGGTAATGACTCTAACAACTTCTCAGAACACTCCCCGTGATGAATTCGGTAGAAATGCACAGAGAAGCAATATCTTTGCACAGTGCCAGACGGTCCAATTGATTGTTGAGGTCTCGGTCGTCGATGATTTGAACCGCCCGACGTTGGACGCGATCAAGAGAAAGAAGTTGATACTCGGGTGCCTCAGCCCAGAGGTGGGTACAGTATTCCACGTGGGCCCTCACCTGAGTCTTGTAGAGTTGGAGGCGGTGTGAAGATGTAAAGTACCGCCTCACTTTCAAAATCAAAAAGTTTTTTATTCAAGTAGGCCAAATGTTGGAACTTACGAATTGTCATCATTCTATTCATTTGTTGATTGCCAAGTTACAAACTACCAGTGTTTCGGAACGATCACATCTGAGAAGAACATGCCGAAAGAACTCAGCAGTACTCAGCAGCCTTACCAAGGACACCCAGCTTTATCGAAGCCAATTTGGCCTTGTCTTCCAAATGATCACGAAAACCGGACGCTGCTCGAAATGTCCACCCCGAGAATATCAATATTTGGCTTGACATCAAGGGAAGTGTTCTAAAATTCTGGAGATACGACAAAAGAGGTATTTCTAGCAGTAAACGCGCAAACCTGTGTCTTTGTGGGGTTAACTGAACAAGGTTACTATCACCCCAAACCGAAACATGGTATAAGGCTGTTTTGATTTCAGACACAAGTTTATTACGACCCTCAGTGACATATGTCTGAGAAATTGCATAGCCAGGGTATGATGCATCCACCATACTGTCATCTGAATAGCAATGAATGCCATTAACTAATAGCATATCATTGATATGCAGGAGAAAAAGTGTCGGAGATAGCACACAGCCCTGCGGAACACCAGCATTCACGAGCTTTGATTTCGAGCACTGTCCATCTACTACGCCTCTGATGCTATGCTTAGTGAGGAAGGTGGAGACCCATTTGCAAAATTTCTCAGACAGCCCATAGAAAGGCAGCTTCGCCAGAAGCGCCTAGTGGCAAACCCGATTGAAGGCTTTCACAATGTCCAAACTGAACGCTAAGGCTTCTCCCTTGCTCTCAACCACCTCCCCCATTGGTGAGACAATTATACTAGTCGATCACCGGCTGATCGGCCCTGACG
>JADGIL010016826.1:18374-38629 GCA_020352625.1 Cactoblastis cactorum
GAGCAGGGAGGTTATAGCAATAGGCCTATATTTGCGTGGATCAGAGCGTGCACTAAAGCTGTCTCCCATGAGGTCGGGACGACGCCTATGGAATAGGAGAGTCAGAAAAGACGCGTCACAACCGGTGATAAGGGATTTATTTTTAAAAAATTGAATTAAGATTTGACCTTAACACTCATTTTTTTACTTTCTCTTTAATAGAATAGAATGTAAGAATATTTATGTATTCCTATTATTTTGTTCTTAAAATGAATAAATAATTTGCCATCACGTATTTTAGATCGTTCTCTGATTGAGCGGCAGAAGGAGAGGCGAGATCGATTGGCGAAGGCGCTAGAAGAGGAAAAGAGACGGCTGGCACAGCTGACAAAGGAGACAGAGATACTGGCTGCACCTACGCCTCCGCCGTCCGCGGCGCAGAGCCTAAAAGAGTATGTGGAGAGACTGCGGAGTCAGTGTGATACCTTGGCGAAGAGGCTTGAAATGAGAGGAAGTGGTGAGTAATTCTTTGTGAAGTGAGCCCTGGCCAGCTAGTTATATACATATTGTATGTGAGATAAATTGATTTATCATCAAAGGCCAAGGCTGTAAAAGTTGACTTTTTAATTATTATATTATAGATTATTATGAGAAATCTAATCAGAGACTATCAAAATCTGATTATCGGCCATATTTTTATTTCTATTTTTTACCGACTTCGAAAAGGAGGTGGTTCTCAATTCGAATAGTATTTTTTTAGAGTTGTAGAGTTCGAAGCAGTGTGAAGGTGTGAAGGAAGCATGTAACTAAAAGGACCATGAATATGGAGGTAAATGGTTTCCGAGAAAGAAGAAGACTATAAATCAATGAAAACCAATTATTAATATTTATATTACACTAAAAAGTGAAAAATAAATAAAACTACGTTTAAAAAAACCGACTTCAAATGTGCGTATTGTACACAAGAACTTAAAAAGAATAAAATAATAATAATTAGCTTTATTTTCAAAAAGTACGTAAGTAATTATTTATATATACAAAGTCTATTTTTCATCACTGCTTGAACTCCTATTAGCACCTAAGATTGGCTTCTTACGGAAGTGTTTTACTAGGGTTAACATCGCAACCATGATTTCTATAAGGCACTTGAATCTTACTTAATTTTTATCTCTTATCCCACATGGGTTAGTCAGATCCTTGGACCTACTCTTGAGTAGGAAGCAACTAAGCTAAGCTTTGCAGAATGGTGGGGCTTAGTGGTCACATACATGTATTGACAAGTTCCTAACTCGTCGCCTGTTGGAAGAATCTAAAAAAAGAATCAATTTCTGTACATATGTACCTAATGAGTAACGAAACTGTTTCAGAACCGGACGAGCCGGACAACTTCTACAGCAACATCTACACTGGGCAGCGGCCGTCGGCGTATTGGCAATGTCACATGTGCACCTTCCGCAACTTCCCCCTGCTCAACCGCTGTGAGGAGTGCGACATGCCGCGCATCTACGTAGGTACGTGTCCCCCGCCCCGTGCCGAGGGAGCACCCCAGCTGCAGCGCAGTAGCTCCGCCCCCCGCCCGGAGCCCCGGCTGCTCGACGCCTGCCGCCAGCTATCCCAACTTAACGTGTGAAGTTCCCGCGACAGTGTTTGTGATGTGTTGTGCTTCTAAAGTTCTAACCTCAGCATCGTGGCATGATTAACTCTAGACCAACAGACCCAAAGCTTTGTTGGCAAATTTGAATGAAACATTTATATTGTGATCTGAGCAAATTTTTCGATTGGACTTGCATGTGTTGGTGTTGAACTGTATTTAAAAACAATTTGAGACAAAGACTCGGACCACTAGTTTGTATGGTACGGTGTTAGAAGGCACTGTTATATTGATAAACACGTAATTGGTGGTCTAAAAATTTTGCCTATCTTTAACTACTTATATCCCATGTTTTCCTTTTAAGTCGATATTTTAAAGGTGGTTAGTAGCAACTGTTAAATAAAAAAATTAAATTTTATATAATTTCTATGTTGTTTGAATTTTAGTCTAAAATCATAGAATAATGTTACACAAAAAATTGCACAATTGCTGCTGACACCTTGTATATACTATCCTTTCGTTTTGTTATAAGCTATCTACATAAATTTACGTTATATAATTGAGATTTTAAATAATAATTGTTAGTTACATATAAAAAATGTATTTATTTAAAGTCCTAGCATGTTACATTAACATCAGTGATCACTTGACTAGATCGTGGCGAAGATAAAATCTATAATACACTAGTTAACAATATGCATTAAATTTTAACACCATTAAAATAAAAATTCATATAAAATAGAAATATATTATGATATAAAAAAATTATATAAATCTTTAATATTGATCTCATAAACTGATTAACTTCTGTGACTGACATAATATTAATATTATGAAAAAAGTCATTGATCTAACAACTAAATATTGCAATAGAGTGTGCAGTATACAAGGTTTACTGTATATTATTCAAATTCAAAAATATATCACCCCTGGTCCAGTCATCGCTGATCCTAAGATATGCTACGGCCATTAGGCGATCCTACATTACTTATTGTCTGGTCATACACGGCATCACAAGATCTCAAACTTAAAAGACTAATTTGCGCCTTGCCAAAAATATATCTTTCAAAATTATTTATTGTCTGTTTCTGCACGTTACTGATGATTGCTCAATTTGTGCTCATCACTGTGTTCGATACTTTTATCATAGTATATAAAATATTTAACTTTATAAGATGTTTAGAATTATTTCTCTGTTATAGATAATATTGATCGCGAGTATACAACAGGGAAAAATTCTTAGTTAATATCTTTGTTATTAACTGTTATATTGGTTAGCAATAGCATTAAACATGAAAAAGTGGGGCGTTATATATTCATATCAAAATGGAATAAGAGTTCTTAAAACTGGCCGAGTTGTCAGTCTTGAAAAATTTATTCAAATTGTTATACTTAAACTTGCATCACAACTTATACACTTTTGCTTTATTTGCAGTTATATTTTAATTGCCATTAAGTTCCATGTTATGTACTTTATATTTGTGAAGAATGAGGATTTGCGATAACTTTCCTAAATTGTGACGTAGCTAAAAGATATATTTTATAATTAAAAGCTAGGAAATTATATAAGCAACTGTATGTGTTATCGAATTTAACTGTGATAGGCTGGCCTTGACTTTCTCTTTCACAAATTGACTTATTCTTGAATAGAACGTTATTATGTTCACAAACAGTGTAATAAATAATTGCAATATGGTACTGGTCAGTTTTAAAACATTTTTTTTTTTTTCAATACACTGAACGATACATCACTTACGCACATTTTTTACATAATGACGCACCAATGAGGCCTTATAGAAATTTGCTGGTAGCTAATATATAGTAATAAGGGTTTGTTTGTGGGGAAGTAGATGTAGATTAAATTACATAAGATATAAAAGATAATATTTTCAGTTAGACTCAATAATATCTTGTTGCCAACGTAATAAGCTTTATCACAAAAAAACTCACAACTACAATATCTTTGTGGTATGCCAACTTATTTTAATAGGGTATATTACAAAATTTTAAATTATTCATTATTGCTTTATATATCTATATTTTGATTAAATCTTTATTAAATTCTCTATAAAAAAAAAGTCTTCAAAGTTAAACTAAAACCGCGAAAACGCACAGTCATCTGATTATGACGCTATCTGCGTGTAAATTGTCAAATCGATACACTTGACATTGTGTCTGTCTACATGACATTGATAAAATCACCGTGTACACCATTAAAGTCACCAATAAGATCAAAGCATTCAAAGGTGTTAGATAGCTAGAAATTCCGATTGGCATTTATGACATTTGACATATTTTGTCTATGTATACCTGTGGATGACATAATTTAAGATTCATCTGTGTTTTAGTCACGTGGTAAAACATGAAGATTTAGTTATTTGAAAAGTTGATATTTTAAAGAGATCATTCTTAGTTAGCTAAATTACATTTAAAAAAATACTTTTGTTAATAAGTTTTTAAGCGATATTTTCAAAGTTGTCAAATACCCTATTATATAAGTATGAACTTACATAACTTCCTGATAGACTTCTATGTATAGAACAAACTCAACCACGCTTGCTATGTTATAGGATTTCATACTCGAAGGGTAAAATTACTAAGGCTTCGCTGTCTGTCTGTCTGTCACCAGGCTGTATCTCATGAACCGTGACAGCTAGACAGTTGAAATTTTCACAGATGATGTATTTCTGTTACTGCTTTAACAATAAATCTTCAAAAAAATTATATACTAAATATCTATGAAGGCTACCATACATAATGGATTAAATTGTTCACAGAATATATCATTTATATAATAACTTTATAAGTAAATCATTAAATTATAATAAAAATAAAATCAAGTGGGGCTCCAATACAACAACCGTTATTATTTTGCAATAATTTTCTCGAACAGGTAGAAAATTAAAATAATTCACTTCATTCCCTTTTTTATAGAAGATAATTGTACGGACCCCTTCTAGCGTGAGTCCGGCTCGCACTTTACCGGCTTTTTTTTTATTATTAATAAAAGTATAGATTACACACGAATATAGTAGGTACAGATGGCTTAATTTGTCATGACATATTATACATTACCAATATGACATTATTTTGTTTGGTGTTAAATTTGGTGGTTCTTTTTGTTGCTTCAACACGGTACTGTTCACTTGAAATCCAATTATTTTCCCACAAAACAAACCTTGAAATTGTTAAATTGTCGAGTTAGTCCAATTTTAGATTTGTAATAATGGATTGTGATTGATTTTATTTGATGTATATCTGAGATTCAATAAATCGTTAATGTCAAATTATTATCTGTTTTTGTATGTTTTCTTCGCCTAACATATTTTGATTTATAAAGGTAAGTGTTGTTTTGACCTATTAATCCTATAACATGCTGTTGTATCAAATGAATGCTGTGTGTTTTTCCAACATGTTTGTATATTCCATGTCTTATTTTTTTTATTTTTCTGTACAGTTCGAGATGGAATAACAGTGCGTGTAACGCCGGGTCGGCGGAGTAAGTATATCAACATTAATTGAAATATTTTATGCACGGGCTCGACCGGATAACTCAGTTTATTGGCAATTAATTGGCGATAATCATTTCAAAAATTTCCTTTCAGATATCTGTCGGTCGTGGGTTTTATGAGATGCTCGGGATCGAACGTGATTGTAGAAATAGTTTTTAACAATTTTACGCGCGAGGCTTTATGCGGGGTACCTATCAACGATAATTAAAACGAAATTAATTTGTAGTGGCTATTTTTAATGAGTAAAGCCGCCATTTTGATTGAACGATTGTTTCATGAGGTTTTATATTTCTGTACACTTAATCAAGGCTAGCATTATTAGATATAGAATAAAAAATAAAACAAATTGCAATAAAAATTATTTAGGAGAACCATGCTCTTAGACAAAGGCTCGCGTGTAAAGTGTTGATAAACGCTAAATTAGCTTACCTATCTTAAGTGCAGTAGTTCGATTTGATCATCATATCTGTGATATTCGCATTTGGTAGTTGGAATTGTAAAGTCTGATTTTATTTTGTGTTGTTAATGTTCTTTAATTTTACACATTCCAAAAACTGATAATCGATTTATTTTTGAATATTACCTACTCTTTCCTATTCTCACTGAGTGCTGTTGTACCAAATGCGGATAACTTCCGGTTATTTACATTTCTACGCTGCTGCACTTAAGGTGGATAGGAAAATAAATATATACTTATATTATTATTTAATACTTTATCGAAAAAAAAAATAGTTACCGTTTAGAAGTAAGTCCAAAGATCAAAGCAGTTTAATTGTAAAGAAAAATAAAATTTATGCAATCACAGCGATTGTTAGTCTTCTATTTCTGCACACCTATCGAACGAAAATTTTCATGTGTCCCTATTTAAAAAGTGTAAAATTATGTAATTGATGTTAATCTAGTAATATACAGCTTTACTTTTCAAAATATGTTTGTCGAAACTTCATACAATTCATTTACCTACATGTCGTATAAAATATTTTTTAATATGCTACGACTTAATATTTCGTTATCATTATTATGCTATATAATCAAATCTATTTACTTCAACACGATTTTAGGGTTCCGTACCCGAAGGGTAAAACGGGAACCCTATTACTAAGGCTCCGCTGTTTGTCTGTCACCAAACTGTAACTCATGATCCTTGATAGCTAGAAAGTTGAAATTTTCACAGATGATGTATTTTTGTTACCGCTACAACAACAAATACTAAAAATAAAATAAAAATTTAAGGGGGACTTCCATACAACAAACCTGATTGTTTTGCTCGATATTGATAACGATAACAGATAGACGCTTGAATTTTTTTACAGAATCTGTATTTATATAGTAAAATTAAAAGTAAATAATTAAAAGCGCTCATTTCTTTTTTTATGTCAGAGGGAGGCAAATGAGCAGGCAGGTCACGAGAAGTGATCACCGTCGCCCATAGACAACTGCTACACCCGCGGGGTTACAGAAGCGGTGTCGGCCTATAAAAAACCTCCGCCCTCTCCGTTTGGGGAGAAGTTGGACCTCCGGCTCTCCCACTCTCATTTTGCAAGCATTCATTTCATTTAATTCCTTCATCAAACTTCAACACAACAAACTTCATTATCGATCGACCGAGTTTTTCAATTAAAGATAGCTATGAGATTATTCACCTAATTATATACCATCCGATGACTTCATTTAATATTTTGTATGTGTTATATATGTGTAAAATCATAATAAACGGATTCTTTGGAATTTATATCTGAATCTTTAGCTATTGTTATAAATTAATTCGGATGGAACGCATAATCCTTTGGATATAGTAAAAAAATATCCGGGACAAATAATTATTTTAGATGTTTTCTCTTAAATAAGCGCCGAAGCTACAGGGAGTGCTAGTAACATATTGTACAGATCATCCAATAATTAATCAGCAGAAGTGGAAGGCGACCATACAAACTGTCTAGTCCTTTCATATAGTTTCAGATTCTGACATTATTAGTAAACAATAAAACATTTTTTTTTTCAAATAATCTGCCATCATCAGTACCAAAATTGTTGGGTTAAAATATTTTTTTTATTATGAGACTAGTCATGGTTTAATCTTAGAGGGTTTAATAGATCAGGTGCAATAAAAATAAATGTGATTTTTAAAAAGTTTTTATTACAGAGACTTAATTAGTAACTTTACAATATTTTTCTTTTAAATATATTTTATGCAGTTTCTTCATAAGGTAAATACACAAGTGGTAACACTCCAGTATAAAACTAGGAAAGTTAATAATCTGAATAATAGAACAAGTCCACATATGTACATTTCTGGGCACAATATTAAACATTTGATGGTTTAAAAAAAATCTATATCTAAAATATCATGATACAATGATCAAAACACTGTGATTTCTAGTCGAAGCACCAAACTTCCTTATATTTTGTGTATTTATGTAATAAGCATTTTACTATATACAACTTGTTTTCATTATGTCACACTTAACTTTGAATTATAGACAATATCATTTACAATTACAAAATATATAATACACTAGTTTTTGTCTGCATATAAAAGTTTTTTACCCCTTTTACACATCCTTCAAAGAACATGCCTAATTTTAACTTCTTGTGATCAGTAGTTTCAGCTATGCATTATGTCTGTCAGTCTGCCACTCAGTAACAGAAGTTTATATATACAAGTGATTAAGAAAGTTTGAATATTTTATTTTTGACCATTTAAGTATGTACTTTCTAATATTTATGTACAATAGTTAACTATATTACAGAACTCTCGTCATGTAAAATTAAGCAAATAAAATTTAGTTGATAACTTAATATGATATATTGTCTATTCATGTTGTAAGTTGTATGTGACACTTGTAAAAGTGATAATTACAGAATATGTATGAACAATGTTTTTATTTGGAACAAAATTTTACAATTTACTGGTGCAAGTAATAAATGCATTAATGCAATTGCATGAATCTGATTGTATTGAAAGACCAACATACTGTTACAACAAGTTTGTTCCCAAATCTGATCCCTTGTACTTATTACTATGAACTGTATAATTTTGTATTCAATATTTAGTGCTTTTACATATAGTTGATATCCATTATTGTAAAATATCTTGTGGTATGTATTATTTTTATTTAATCAGCACATTTATTAAAATAAACTTGTTACAGAAATATGTTCAATTCTTTTTTATCTCAAACATTACAATTTATACAGCAGGTATATATATTATAGACTCAGCCAGTGATTTGTCTCTCACAAGTTGCCCGTGTACCTTCAGCCAGCTTTGGTAGGCTTCGGCATTTCAGACAAGTGAAAAACAAGCTCCCTAAGCTTAATTAATGACAAATATAAAAAAGCACAGAACTAAAAAGTACATATGGTACAAACTTAGTATCAGAGACAAATTCTGTACAAAATCCATGATGTTTAGCCAAAATATTTACAATATACAGCACTGCACCATATTAAATTGCAGTTCCTCGTTCCAAATTTTGTTTGATCTCTGCTGTGTGCTCACCATAGAACCTCTCTAACTTCTTATTAAACTTAGCATTCCTCTCATTGATGTAATCAATATCTGCATCATCATTATGTATACGTCTGCGAGAATATTTGGCACGTTTGGCTATTTGTCCTTCCAAATCATTAACCATTTTATCCACAGCTTCCTTGCGATCTTGATGCATTCCGTGGATAATAACATTGGGTCCACCATAAAAGGCATCGCCATACTTCTGTTTCTGTTTCTCATATTGCTCCATATCTGCTGAGGGCATGTTTTTAACTAATCTGTTATATTGGCGAACTGTAGCTTGTTCATAAGTTGAAAATCCTTGATCTGGATTCTTTTTCTTCTTCTTACGTTCAAGCCTTTCTGCTTCGGTGGCGGATATGTTAAGTAGTTTGACTCTGTCGTAGTTTTGCCCTTCTTTTTCAGCTTCTTGGCGTTTCTTTTGATCCTCCAATAGCCATTCAGCCTGGCGACGTTTAGCTTCGTAGTTAGGAGGTAACTTATTCCTGGCCTCTTCAGCGACGACCTCCTGGTGATTATGCGTTCTTGCCTCGTTTCTTGCTGAATGTAAAGAACGCAATCTTTTCATGCGTTCAGCTTGTTTTTCAGCAAATGACATCTCTTTGGCATTTGGCGTGTTTTCCGAATTGCTACTCATTGTTGTAAATTCTTAGGCCACACAGCAATGCACTTAAAATTGAACCATCACAAACTCAAGAGTAAAAATAAGGGAAGTCATAAGTTACGCGACGACTGTAGTAACGGATCGAAGACGACGCCACAGACTACTTTACTTATGGATACTAGACGACGACAGCAACAACAATGAGTGTTGCCGTTAGCACAGTATAGTTTACAGCCAAAGAGTAAAGTAATATTTGTAGATAAATAAAATTTAAAAAATTGCGATTTTTTGGAAGAAAATCACTTACGAAAATATGGCTAGAAGTGGTCAAATCTATATATATATAATAACAAAAAATAATAATAATGAAATAAATAATGTGAAGTTATTAATTTTTGAAACTACCAATTGACGTTTACTTGACATTGACGTTTAAAGGTAAAAACTATGAAGTGAGTGAAGCTGAAGTGAGTCAAAACAGTTAGCCAGTGTTTTTTGACGGTGTTGGCTGTGTGGAAAATTGTGTGCGCAAGTACTTTTTAAACAAATTTTAAGTGATAAAGTTCACGATGTCGGATGAAATCGCAGAGAATGGAACAACTAATGGAGACGTGCCAGAGATCGAGCTCATCATTAAGGTAAAAATAACTTTACACGTGTTAGGAAAAGATTAGCGTACGGCGGTCATCACGGCACGGCACGCGTACCGTGGCTGGCCTTCAGAGGTAGAAGACAGAAGAGGTGGCAAATGCGATAACAAGGCATCGAAGTTGTAGAAACATTAGTTTCATAGCATATGCGACAAAATAGTTGAATATAATGTGCTAGTTATAAAATAAGTACTCGACGTCTGCTACTGTCATGCATCTGGAAATTGCATGGTATTGTCGTGCACCACTCGTATGCATGAAAGTATATTATTACTGCACTTATAATGCGCGTTATCTAGGTCACTTGCAACTCTGTTTTGTTGTTTGTGGTGTATCTAGACTATTTACTCAACATGTTTTGAGTTTTGAAATAATTACATAAAAAAGTTTATACACATGTTCTTTGTATAGTTACGTCATCCTATTTTATTATAATAAGACGCATTAAATACTTGTTTAGTGCATACTTCCATAAATTTATATTTAGTCAATATATAATAACTTCTAATAATATATACCTTCACTCCAATGCAGAAAACCTGACTTAATTTTAATGACTACTAATTAAGAACAACTGTTATTTGCAACATTTTTTTCAATTAATAAATAACATTATATAATATTACTCCATTTAGCATCAACAGGAAATCATCATATAGTAAAATAGTACAAAAATATGAATAAATACCCACATGTATATATGTGTATATAAATAATACACAGGATTTACAAGCACTTATTTAATATTTTATCACAATAATGTGATAATGTCTCATGTCAGGAGTGTGGATGCACAGTCGATATAGTAAATAGATTAAAAGTAATTTGTTTTTAGGCAAACTTACATAATGAAACTATACAACAGTAACCTAAAATATTTTTGAGGCTTGTATTATGATATTTTTTGGATTTAAATGTCTCCATTTAGATTATTATTTGCTTACAACAAAAATAAATGAATAGGTATATTAGGGAAGAATCATACAGATTGATAAACAAAATACGCAGCAAACTACTCAATTATACTCATTTCAATCTTTGATTGAAGTTGCATCTTCTAGTTTTAAAAACAAAAAATTGGAAAGATTCTGAAAAATTATCTTAAATTGTTCTGTGTGCATGTTTCTTGTTCATAAAACAATGTTTTGGTCATTCATCACACACATTGGCATGAATTATATAATTGGCAACATTACAAATGAATTACCCTTATTCTCTTAGTTGGTAAACAATCTGTGAAAAATAGCTCTGTTCTAGGTTTTTATGTCTTTGCTTACAATTCGGTAAAAATACAACTGTTATAGCCATTAAAGCAAAAACTTCTTAATTAACACTGTATCCATAGATTGTTATTCCCCACATTCTTGCACCTTTATCTTTAGTCTGGCCGACCCTTGCTCACTTCGTTTTGCATTAAAATTTAGTTTATGGCACTCCTGAATACTGTAGCTTTCTGATTGTGAAAAAATTTTCATGATTGATTCAGTATTTCCGAATAACCCTTTTTTTATATCGGGAGAATTCACACAGATTGAGTTAGCCCCAAAGTAACTTAGAGATTTGTATTATGGGATCAACAATGCTATATTTTATAATAAATACATATATAAATAAACATCCAAGACTCATGCCAATCAGAAAGAGGTCATTTTCCTTCATTACCTGACTGAGAATCAAATCCAGGATGTCCTGCATAGTGCTCAGATATGTTAACCGTGTCACCACAAGGTCGTTAAAACCCTTACAAGTAAACAAAAACAAAGTTACCAATTTTACCTCATTTTAATATTATATTATTATTAGATTATTTTTTTGGCAAACAATGTTAGATGATCCTGGATTTCAGCTAAAATATCCTTAATATAATATTAATATATAATAAATTTTCTTACTTATATGCTGGTTTCGAAGCGAAAGAAAAACAGAAAGTGCCAGCTACTCTTCCTGAGCATATCGTTAAAGTCAATCAAGGGAAAGGGGCTTGAAACATGAATTCTCAAAGGCGATGTTTATTTTTTAAAGCGTGTCCTTTGAATCTTAGGACTTTTGGCTCTGTATATCTCGTAAAAGATAAGGTTGAGATATATATCTGCAGCTTAAAGCAAGCAACATTTTGATTTCAATTCTAAAAGGATTATAAACTTGAAGTGTGAAGTATATACTTAACCTTGGTTTGAAAGGATCAAAGTGGAAATCTTCTGGAAAAGAGAAAATACATCTGGAGAGAGCGCACAAACAATCCTGGGCCTGCACATTCCGGGGGAAAGTGACGAGTAGTGTCGCGCACGCGACTTCGTGCGTCCGCACTCCCGACGTGAGACATTATCACATTAGCATGGAAGGCATATTCATGAAGTATGCTAATACGGATAATTTCGCTCGTGCTAAGGAAAAATCTATTCATAGTAACTGCAGTGAAATGATGACCATATAGGAGCATGCTCGCTTGTACGTGGCTTTGTTGGTGACACGTTTTGCGTGAGTCAGTATAGATTTAGGGTTTGGCTTTTTGTGGAGTATCTCAGGTCCGATCACCGGTCTTGGAGACTGGGGATGTAATCTATAAGTAGTACGAAAAATTTAGAAGAATGTTTTCAAGCTATTAGAAGCTTTAGTATTCATCAATTTAAATTTTTCTTTTTCATCCTACATTTTTCGAATAATAGCGAGAATCCTTGAAAAACAATACGGATAGTAAGCAGATGCTGCTATGTTTATTTTGGTGCCACCTTGTAAGCTTTTTTTCTCCAATGCCTTAGTCAATTCGATGTTTCTTTTCGCGGATCAACCTCGATATCAATACCACTATCAACTATTATCTAATCTAACCTTGGCTATTTCATGTTTTAAACACGACATTTTAAAAGCTATTAATCTGTGACGTCATGCTGATAGTGTACTCAAATTTCTAAATAGGTGATGGCAACAATAGATTCTCTTATAATTAAATATTAACTACTGAACCAAACATTCTGAATTGGAATGGATTTTAGCCATGTTTTATATATACATACACCTACAGATAATTCTTATCAGGCTTAGCTATTTAATTTGGTAAGTGATAACGAAATGTAAGTACTTTTAATACGCGACGTACACGAAGGGCATTACAGGATCGTTCGCTAATTCATGCAATATCAATATTGTACGTGACCGTGCCTAATTTAAGAATGACGTGATGTTGTGTGATGTGTTTTGTAATTTTGTTTTTCGGCTGAGTATTTCTACTATAATAATTCTTATGAGTAATATTACTTTCAGCTCAACCGTAATGATTATCTCAGTCTAAATGACAAATTAGCGTGTGCTTTTTTTATGTCAACTTAAAGAGGTTTAATATAGATACAGTATCACGTCTTTATCTCTTACGGGGCAGACAAAAATCGCGAGACTCAAAGTCCACGATTATCAAAATACTGGCTGCTATTCTTCCCGCACAGGTTGTAAAAGTAAATAAATAGAAACTGGAATTCTCATAGATGGTGGGCTAGCAACCTGTGACAGTAGTTCTGAATCTCAATTCCACCAATAAACCCACCATTTTGCTAAGCGTGGTTTAATGTAACAAAAATATGTACTTAGGGTCGTAACTCTAATGTGGTAAATATTTTATCTGTCTATAGGTATATCTGTTACAAACTTCAAAAGAAGCTCTAAGGGTGCAAGAAATCATATTTACATTTTTATTCTAGTATTCTAATACTAAACGATTTGGCTCTTACCGACCATTTATTATTTAAAAAATCTGTACAAAAAATTGGTCTAATAATGTCTTGCAAAGCTACTTGTCCGCCAACGCATAGGAGCCGCTTTTTCTCTATATAATAAGTGAATTGTTATTCTTTATAATTTGTTTTAGGGTATACAATTGATTGAAAGCTAGCTTCATAACAAGTCCTTGACATTGATATCTTCTTGAAGCTAAATTTTAGAGGGGATACTTCAGTGCAGTTGTTAGTTACACCAGTAAAAATATTTTAAAATACTTTTGTTTATACGACTAGACAGGCAACTTTGAGATGATACTTCAATGCTGTTTTTTATTTACACCAGTAAAAATATTTTTAAATACTTTACATGATTGGACAAGCAAAAGGCTTGCGGCCTACCTGAGTGGTCACTGCTGCCTATGAAAACTTTTATTTAGATTTGATTTTCTGCGAGGTTACTGGCTGGTGCGAGCTGTTTCCCGCGGCAACGCTCGCGTCCTTTATTTCCCGATCCTCTGTGAACTTTGCATAATAATATCTTAACTATACCTTTGTACGTCTTAAAAGGAACCCTGATGTAAAATTTAAGTGCAAAGTATGAGTGTTTTTCTCATTTATATCGGTATATACATACATAGAATCTTCATTCGGTTTTGTTCTTACAAACTTACAATATCACGAATTATTTTTACAATAGTCATTAACACCTGCACCTTAAAGACATCTATTACTAGGTACTCAAACGACTGTACATCTAGCTTGCCATAGATAATGATCATAGACATGAAAAAAAAATGTACTTTTTTATATTTATGGTAAATACCACGACCATCGACGTAGTATAGTGCTTATTAGATATACACTAGATCTTGCCGGCGGCTTCTGACTGAATTATTCACCTTGTGTTTTGCATATCCGTTATAAGTTCAATCATAAATGCGTTGGCAATAGTTTCTCAGACTTAGATGAACGAAGAATAAAAGTGTGATTTCTACCGATTCAATAGATAATGGACTAACTGACCGTAAATGGTATACTTGTTATGTATAAAAAGTGGTTGATTAATATTAGCCTGGTATTACATATTTAACAAAGAATAATTCACATAAATTGAAATTCTATGCTTCCTGGTATAAACACTACCTGCTTAGAAAGAAGTTAGTCTTTTTAATTCGGTGTGTTTAGTTATCAATATAAAGATGCAAGTAAGTTGTCTTTGCTCAACACTTGAAGACAAAATATCTAGTGAACATAAGTATGTCTTATGCTGCACTAATTCATTTTGTAGTGAGAAGTAGTATCCTATTATATAGATTTAATAGATAACTTTTAAATACGCGACAAAATATTATCAGTAATAAATATTTTGTAAATCGCCACATCGTTGTGTTTAACGTAAGGCAGCTGTTGAACCACGTCCTAACACTGAAGGACACTCAGCCACGCCTTGCGCTTGCGCAAGTAGTGTTGCATGCGTTGCGCCGCCGCGACTGTGACGAAAGTACGTCCCCTATACCTCTACGTGAGCCTCGCGTATTATGTCAGTTTAGATGAAAATCTTTTGCCGTGGTAAGACTCAATTATTAATCGTAATTTGGTAGGTTTTTGTAATCAAATTATTTTATCACAGTACTAGATGTGTCTACTTCTTTCCTATAACTTTCTTTCTTAATAAGCTTTATAGCTAATTTTTAGCAAGTAATCTTTTGTCATCAGCTGTCGTCTTGGTTATTTTTTTTTAACAAAGACTCGTTATTTTTTTTTTCTTTTTGTAGGACCAATAAAATAATCATAGATACAGCTGCTTTCATGAATAAACTGAAAATCATTGACGAAGTACTAGGTTGATATAGATCAGAGAACATAAATATACTAATTTTCAAGGCAAGAATATTCATTCTTGAAAATTTCACTAGTATTGCAAATTCTTTTGAATTTGCATTATTTAGGCCTGCGTTTACCACCATAGATATCGCTGCTTCCCTTTAAGGCGGGATCGAAGTCAAACGCCTCCCAAGTCTTGAATAAAAAAATAAGATTACGTATTTCCAGACTTATTATAGTGAAAACTGATGTTGATGATGGCTCAAAATGAGTTCAAATATGTAACTGTAGAATAACTCAGTTGGTTGTGTAACGCCATAGATTATAACAAAACGAATGTTAACGCTTCCTTTTCAGTATCGTCACGACCGACGTTCCTTTCACATTTTCCCATAACATTTACTATTGTTTAAAGGTTAGCGTTTGACCCAGATAAATGTATATTAATTTTAAATATTTTCATGTAAAGTCATTTTGATGGTAACTGTGCTGTATGAAAAGAGGGGAAAAAAGTAGTTTTCACGTAAAAATTACTAAGTTACTACTAAAGTACGCAGAAATTATGATACGTAGTCTGATTCGTCACAGTCTACTTATTTAATCGATTTATTTGGTTTAAATTGCGAATTGATTTCCTTAAAATCCAAATACAAGATATTGAAGTAAAATAACTTGTTTATGGTCCAGATTAAAGAACAAGCGGTATTATGAAATTACATGCCACGTTTAATTTCTCACACAAAATACTCTTAATTCATAGGGAAACATAAGACACTGTTTCAACAGAGTACTTAACTATTACATAAACTTAAAAATGATTGCAGTCAGTTTGTGGCAGTTCGTTGGTGTTAATTCGATAACTGTTACATTTTTGCGCTATCAAAATCTTGTTTATTTATTTAATTAAGGCACACAAAGAGATCATCGTCACATAAAGTTCGAAATTACATGAATCTAGTGTACACAGCATGTAAATTAATGTTAAATTTTTTTCCAACATTTTGTGTTGTAGCATGCATTTAAGTATGTTTAAATTGCTTTCTTTTTCAATGTGAACCTCTAGACGAGTAGTCATTTTACATTTATACCGTTAGCAAAAATGACATGTCACGAATTTATCATATATTCGTCTATGAATTTTAAAACACTGGTCTAGATGAAATGCAATGTGCTCGATTTTTTACCGGAGTCCAGTATTAATGTAAAAAAAAGCTATACTTTTGCGGCTTCATCTTATTGGCGGAAACAGCGATAGCCACGCACGGTTGACCACGAAGTACGGACCCCTACGTTTCTTTCCCTCCTTTTCTTTCACTTAATGTGACTTACAACTTAGAATTTATCGACGAATTATGATTTTAAAAAAAGCTGTAGTGGTGAATTAAAAAAAAAAATTAGTAGGATAGATGCTTTTGAAATTATAGCTTGTAACATTTATATGAATACCTATATGTATTTATATATAGACGAATAGTCTGCAGCATTTTAGTTATTACGACGCCATTGTGTACGTCTTCCGTATAATCATGAGATTATTACTGCTTAAGCGCTCCTCGAAGGCTCTTTACTATGCTTTGTAAAGATAAAGGTCAAAGCGTGAATGCATATTTTAAATTAGTTGCATAAATGGTTTCAGTGGAATTATTAAGTATCTATTAGTAATTGGCCTGATCTTTGAAATTAAGTACCTAATAGAATTTAATTTTTACTTCACCAAAGTAAAATATACAAATAATGTTGTTTCGTAATTACATATACATATTTCTCATAAATATTTATGCTAATACACATAAATATTGCTTTCGTATGTATAATTTACTAGCCTTTTCAATCGTTCCTACACAGAATAATGTGCGGATCGAGGTTTATTTTCAATAAATGCCAGCGTTCTACTGATTGCAAAAGTAAATATGAATGCATCTTTGGTGAAGGTTAAATGACACAATCTCTTGACTTAATCTTTAAAATATCGACAGATATCTGTATCGCATAAATATTCCATATCAATTTGAATATTGTCACGTTTTGGATCGTTCAGTGCTAAAATAAAGCAACTGAATAGTTTATTTAATCAATTAGATCATCGTTTTGATTGCTTAATATTGCCATCATCAGTTTAGAACTCGATTTGGTTAATATCTTTCACTATTAATATGTATTTAATTTACCATATATACAAATTGTGCATTCTATAAAAATGAGAGATAAAATGTCATTATTGATTTAATTGCACAACTGTTAGGTTTACGACAATACTTTGCAATCTTGCGATACACGTTAAGAAAAATCTATAATTGCGTCTAGGAAGCTATACCAACTCACTTTCTATGACAAGTTTTTCAAATCCTACCTCAGCAGCCCGTTTGAGATTTCTATCAATTGAAAGTGTTCAGCTCTCAGATAAATGATTTATGACTAATGAATCAAGACACGACGCAATTGTTTCATTTTATATCTTTCGAAATTGTATCATGGTATTAGATTTGCATAAATATCAGCTGTATGATTGGCAAATTGATCGGTGTTTCGTAATATTTGTGGCCGTGTCGTCCCATCCCACAAAGAAAAATTTTGACTTGTAATTTTACAATTGGGCCAATCTGTATATTATTTTTTCTTCTTATTTAATTACATTTCAACTTAAATTTGGTTCAATGTTGTTATATTATTTGACAAATCTGTCGATATAATTATTTTTAATTTTCGACTGCAAACGGTCACGACAAACCTAACAATATTAAGAATTTTTATATTGACAAACGCGTCAAAAGCAATCTTTACTAAACGAAAATGGTAGAATTTTAGCATTTCACCTGCTCCATTGACTGAATAGACCTAAGCCTGTTATTTCATATTATCGTATTGAATTCGAATCGATAAATGTCCAACTTAATGTTATAATCAGCTAAAATTAATAATAAAGAGTTAAAAGGGTTTTATCAGCGTGCTTAAAATACCTGATAACGGTGTGGCAATTTATTCAACCTAACGAGTTGATGATAATCATCGATTAAATTGAATTGAATTTATTTAGCAATTTAAAGTTTCGAGATCATTTAGATCGGTGTATTCCTATTTATCGTAATTAGATCCTTTGTGTAAGTGCTTATTAAGTATTTTTTTTATTTTTAAGTAAATGACAGGTGTGGTTGGTAAGGGGAGCGGCGCGTGCGTAGAGGGCGAGGCCGGCGCACGCCTCTGTTCTTTTTCTTATCTTTTCCAACGTCCGCACGTCTAATACATGTATTCAACAAAGCATGGTAAACTGCACCAGCCGCGCCTGCACCTTGATTGATAATTGTTTTAAACTTAATTTCAACTAAACGTTATGATCGTAATTGCGAAAAAAAAAAGTTTTATTTTTAAATTTACCAGGCATCATGTAGCTCCAGCTCGATACCAAAAGTACTAAATATTCTACTTTTCAATTATTTTATTTACTTTATTTTAAGAAGTTCTTATTTTAATATTCGTTTGATGATTGTCCTCATTTTTATATCTACCTCCATAATCTTTTGCTTTTAAAACATAGTGAACCTTAAATCTAGAAAGAATAATAAAATGGTTTGTGTCTTAGGGCATTCTTCGTACATTTCTTTAAAGGTTAATTATAAATTCCTATACATAATTAAATTAATTATTAGGCGTTTAAGTGTTGCTATATGTTGCTGTTGCAAGCATTATTCACTTGGCTATTACTTCATTCTTTAATATCTCATTCTATATTTTTAAATGTCCTCATCTTAATATTCATTGACACAATTCAAAACTACATCTGTGCACTAGGTCACAGATGTAGTTTTGAATTTTGTAACAGTAAAGCTAAGAATCTGTTACATTTCCCATTTCATATGTAAATAACTATACGATTGAATAAAATAACTGATGATGTCCTAACAGCTTAAATATAACCGGTGCGAGTGCCAGGGGTAATGCTGAATGAATGTCAACTGTCGTTCCCGTCCGGTATTCGGGGCGACATTTGCAGTACACTACCACCCGACAGCAATTTTTTTGCACAACCACAAAAAATGTTAATAAAAAGAAAATGAGGGCAATGAACACGTATTTCGATCATATCACCAATTAGATGAATACAAGCATTTTAATTAGGTTCAATTTGTGTGCAAAAGTTCCCTGGACGTTTGGCGTAACGAACATGCCTTGATGCCAATCGAGAGGTTAATTATTGGTTTTGTATTTTTCTCTTTGACTCATGAACATGCAAATGCTATTCGTGTGATCAAATGATATCGACATTGGTACACTTAACCACATAATCATGTAGCATGGTCTCGTTATTTTATGTATCTTGAGTGCACAACATTATTAGTCTGTTCGTCTTGTCAACATTTACGCTCATATTCGGTGTTGCGTAGCTGTATATTTTAAGTTCGTACCCAATTTAAAAAAAAAAGCATATTAGTGTGACCTTGGTAACTTATATATAACTAACTATACGATAATAAATACAAGGCATTAATTAATTGAAAAATAAAATGCTCTGACAAATCCCGTTTAAAACTCTCGATAGGTCATCTTGGCTCATTTAATATCGATTAAAAATTAATAAATAATCGTAATTGAGATTTTAATACAACCTAAATGGTAGGTCTTCAGCTCGCTCATATGTATATGGCTCGACTTATTATAATACATCGAGTTATCAAGCAACACATTACATATATGGTGATCCCAGAGACATTTGTCAGACACTTAGGGTGGAAGTGGGCCATATGTTTGAACACCTGTCAGCCGTTAAGTTATAAGGAACGGTTGAATTTTTAACTGACAACTATTTTGCAATATGTATTTTAAGAGAATAAAGATAAGTACAAATAAATCCTCCTTTTTTATGTCAGAGGGAG
>JADGIL010016834.1:0-18649 GCA_020352625.1 Cactoblastis cactorum
AAAGAAACGTAGAATGTACCAGCTGCTACTCTTCCCACGCAGATTGTAAAGCGAATCAATTGAAAGGACTTGAAACAGAAATTCTCATAGGGGATGGACTATCAACCTGTCTCTATTTTTGAATCTCCATTCCACCAATAAGCCCATCATTTTGTTAAGCATGGCTGTCAACCCCGTAAGGGATAAAGACGTAATACTGTATCTTATTTTAGTAGTTGGTAAAAGTGATTGTACATGAGTTAGATTGTTGTACAAATCCCTTAAAGGCCGGCAACGATCCTGTGACCCCCCGGGTGTTGCAGGTGTCTATGGGCGGCGGTGTTTACTTAACATCACGTGACCCGCCTGCTCGTTGCCTCCCTCTGCCATAAAAAAAAAATACGTGTGATTCACACACATGATTTACAGAGACAATCCTTTAATCTATTGCACAAAAAAAAACATTAATGTAACCAATAAAACTCACTGTTTCATTGCGATGTTCGCCAACTGTTGCATCAAAGCAAATGTTTCATTTTTCCTCAATAATAGTGTGAAATAGTGCTCACTGTCCCTCGTCACTACTTTTATTGAATCCGGGAAAAGCAGGCTGTTCGTCTTCTCCAGTTCCTTAACATCCGCCCACCTTATTTTGAATGCAGTTTGTTTGCCAAGTAAGTAGGAGTAGAAACACATGTAGTGGACAGATAAGTACAACCATCCTTGTCTAATCATTTTGCCTTTCCAGTAACTAAAACAACGAAAAATGTATTGATGAGTAGCAGAATATTTTTTGCGTACACTTATCATTTTAACTTTCATCTATCCATATTAATCATTAGACAAGATTTGTATATTTGTTTTTATATGCTTAGATTATTGAATAAACTCAAAAACTACCTACTGGACTTATTTTTTTATCAAATTTGGCATAAATTAAATTTGTTATCAAGAAAATTGTTTTTACCAGTCGAAGATGTGGAGCCAGTACTAAAATATTATAAAGAGGTAAGTTTGTTATATTGGTTAAACACTTATCTTGAGAACTATAAGGCCAATTTTGTAGATTCTTTTAGATTTAGATAGTCTATTTATCAAGGAAGGCAACTTAATTACCAGAGGAATGTTAAAATCGAGGGATGGTCACAAGTTCAATATAAAAATCTAACAGAGGCATATGTCAAGACAAAATGTTTATTTGTGTATAAAAGAATTATCCCCATTGTTACAAAAACTTATTACTCACCTACACGAGTAGTAGCATACCAACTTCTCTTCTTTAGGCATTCCAAATCTTTGATGAAAGTCATGGTCCACGTTTTTGTATGTCAGGGTATCTTCATCTATAAATGAAAACAAGAATTGAGAATTTGTAGAAGAATTTTGTACTTTCAAGCTTAACTCATGGATAAAATAAAGTCGATTTTTCTATAACGTCATGTACTATGACTCATGGAAAAACTAATGCAATAGCAGCAAGAACCACAAGCAATTTCGCTATTAATATCACCATACAATTTCAATTGATTTGATTGTACACACAAAATTACAACACTAAGTAAGATAAAGTGAGTGAGAGCAAGTATCTGTAGATAACCTTTAAATTAGATTGTGAAGTCCATTTTATCAAAAAAATATTATATGTACTTGTATATTAGTATTTGTGTACCTACTAGTGGATATCATATCAAGAGTGATTAAGCTGTTCTTATCTTACATTCTCATCAAGCAAGATTGGGGTTAAATCACTTAAAATGTTCAAAAATATCATCTTGAAGTATGAAAATATTGATGTTTACCTTCAGTGATGTTTTCTTGTTCCGTAGCTATGATCGAGTTGATTTTGCAGCAGACAAAGTCTGTAATATCCTCCTCTTTATCAAAGGAATGCAATGTTGGACAAACATTGTTGAACAGCCACTGCCAGTCTTGACGAATTTCCTGTTCTGTGAGTGCTGTGGCTATTACTGTCAATTAAAAATATAGGACTCTATACATATAACTCAGTAAAACATGTAATTAAATAACAATGTTAAACTCCAAATTTAGAGATTTGACAGTTTTTCCACAAAAGTAAAAATGTACAGATTTGTGAATAGATTTGAATGATTATGTTACCAGTAGTAGTGGTTTACAAGTTCAGCTTGGAGGAAACTGTAAGAAGTTTGCTAGAATATTGAAAAATAATATTCTGAATACGAGATCTGGTGAGCAGGTTTAATGTATGGATATACTTATTGCCATCCATAATAATACAAAAAGATTAATTACAAGTGTAATTTGAAAATGAAACTGATAAATAATTGCTATATAATCTTGGATATTAAAATTAGGTAAATATATATCATTGAAAGTCACGCGAGAAGACATAACTAGTGTCTTTGCACGGCTATACTCACATTGATTTTTAGTCTGTAACGCCGACAACTGTTTTGACCTATTCAGAAGGCCATCTTCAGGGCGAGTACTAGGAACTTCGCTGCGCGACGTTCCTAATACTCTACTAAAAATCAATGTGAGTATAGCCATGCAAAGACACTAGGTAAATATAATTTAAGCATTATCCTCAACTAGTAGTAAAAATATTCTGGTATTGAAATATTTTGAATAGGCCATAAGAATTATCCTGTCATAACATTTTTAATCACCTGTTTATAGATGCCAAATTATTTAATCTGTAAAATTACTTTTGTCACCAAATAGTGATAAGAGAGAAGACAATCTATTTACTACACCTAAACATTTCTTTTAATTCTGCCTACAAACATGCCACAAACAATAAAATTTAATTCCTTTTTATAGTAAATCTAAGTATAAAAGAAATATTAATGTAAAATTAGTTTACTACATAAGTTAGAGTGGTAGATTCCAATAAGAAGGAAATAAGCTCTAAAGTTTTTGAATATGTTTAAAAATACAATAGATATTAAAGATCTCTTTTTGATTGACAATCAAATCAGTAATTTAAGTCCAGCAATAAATATTAGAAACACATCATACCATAATATATTTCGGAATTGGGTGTCTGGTGCAGTATCCGAAATGGTGGCGGTTTAGTGTCTCGGACACTGTCGAGAGTACCGACCAATAATGAAGTCAATCCTTTCGATTTCCCATGTCCCTTTCTTCTTTGCAATACGAAGTACAGAGTCGTTTCATCACAATCCCTGTTTGAACATATAAAATAGTACAGCTCGACTACAACCCAGAGCAACATATTCAATAGATAAGAAAAGTAAATTACCACAACGCAGTTTTCAAGAATATCTCCTGAGGTTTAACCCACATGATTATTACAGAACACTTTGCGCCTCGAGTGTGTCTTTACAATTTAAAATACATTGGCGAACCGTAACAATTTTTTTAATATAATATTTTATAATTTCTATTTACCGTACCTATACCTACAACAAAAACAACGCAGATTTTTTTAGATTGACAGTGACTTTTAAATGTCAAATAATGACGTTTACGAAGATTGGAGACTCGAGTATGCTCTATTTTTCTTTTGTCTATGAGTATGCTCGAATAGTTGTCGTTCATTGAATGCGATTGAATGATGATTACAACAAGAAAATATCAAAATAAATAGTACCTATATCATGGACATGAATAAAGCCTAGTATTTACATAATAATTCGTGAAAAGATTTTTAACCCTTTAGACGGGGTAAACAGAACCAAGAGTCGTGAGACTCGAAGGCAACGTTTAGCAAAATGGTGAACTTATTGGTGGAATGGAAATTTAGAAATAGCGACAGCTTGTTTGCCTTTCGCCTATGAGAATTTTTGTTTCAAGTCCTCTTCCTTGGTTGATTTTTACAATGTGCGTGGGAAGAGTAGCAGCTGATATGTACATTCTACATTTTTCTTTCGTTTTTTAGACCAGCATGAAAGATAATAATGAATAGTATGTAATCCTTGATGTCCTTTTAAAAACTAATATTTTTTTAGATGTCCCAAGAAGTCTTTCGAAATTAAGTTTATTTCATGTTTATTACTAACCCCCGACGTAAAACAAGGGTGTTAAAAGTTTAACATGAGTTTGTGTGTGAGTGTGTGTCATTCTGTCTGTGGTATTATAGCTACCAATCGGGTGAACTGATTTAAATAATTCTTTTTTTGATAGAAAGGTGACTTAATCGAGAGTGTTCTTAGCTATGTTTCATCAAAATCTGTGCAGCCACTTTAAGGTGATGAAGGAAGATGATGATAAGGAAGATGATGTAGAGGTAATCATGCATTTAATGGACTCTTAGTACAGTTTTACTGCACTGATTGGGTTGATTTGATACATAGAGCAAATCATATAACACGATAATAATATGGTGACCTTGATCTAATGCTACAGTCAGGATAGTCTGCAGAGGTTCTCTCTCCGATGCAGAGGTATCTCTATCGAGGAACTCCTCGACAACTGACAGCAGATATATTATATTTAGGTTCATTGAAAAGATCTCGATGAGGTAACGCAAAAAGAGGGGTATAAATTTGAAGTACGTGTTTTGTTGTGTCGTGTCGGGGGTATTTTAAATTTTTTACTCAATTGTTAAAAATTAATCTCGTAACAAGATTTCATTTCTTGAATATTTGCGGTCAACACCATCCCCATCCGTCGTCGTCGGTGGCTATCGCCAACGCGTTGACGGCTACACGACGTACAGACAACAGCATATCAAGATACTTATACTATATAACCAATTTACTACACTGTAGATCCGTGCATACCATTCAAAATTTATCAAAGGTGTAATAATATTATCAAGGTTGAAGATCGACTCATCATGCAGTCAGCACTATGCGGTATGGTATGGACCCACTGGGGTGTGGTAACAAATTAAAACAACATGAAAAAATATTGATACAAGAAAACTGACCTAATTTTATTCGTTTACATTTCCTAGATATAATGGTGTGTGTTTTATGCTTGTGCTGTGTGTGTGTATGAGTATCAGTCTGTGCGTGTTAAAATTTAATATAGTTATATTTTAATTTTTGTAATAAAGCTGGTATTAAATAACTCTCCGAAATGTAGCTAAGGTGGTAATAATAAAAACATTAATGACTGCCATGTTCCTTTTCATGAGCTTTTCTCTGCATTTCTGCCCAACTTCTCTTATTTTCTTCTGAGTTAACTACATTATGTATTTTTCCAATAAAGTAAAACCCAATCAATATTCCCCATGGATAATACATCCAAATAAAGCTTTTTCTCATTAGCGGGAATAAAGGAAATTGTGCTATTTTTGCAGATATCGTGTATGGATACTTCATATGTCGTCCGGATTTCCTGAAAAGTTTAAAGTTTTTTTTAAAGTGTAGATATCTAGTATAATGTGGCGCGACTGTATCGAGATTGGTAACTGCGTTGTTTTGAATTTCAAAAATATTTAATAAACTATGAACATAAGCTTTTCTGTACCGTTTCCTTTACAGTAGCATGGTCGCATTTACTCAAACAGGGGTTAAGGTAAACGACATTATTAGGATGATGGAAAGATTTTTACAATAAGGCTGCCTGCTGCTGTATTCTAAAAACGAAGATGATAACCATGAAGAGTAATGATCTAAGCACAACAGAGTAGCTATAAACTTTCTATAAGAATCATACTACTTATAAGAGAGTCATCCACCCGTGTAAATGGTTCAAGTTTCAATATTTGCAATTACAATATTAACTACCCAAAATAATTAATAAATTGATTAGGTACCCTGCTATAAAACCAGATGCCCTTGCGGCGTTTTCCATTTGTTTGTAAAGACCTTCCAAAACTTTTGGAAGCATTATGCTAAGAAAATTTAATTTTCAAGTTAAATTTTACGTTGCTGTTAAAAGATTTGACGGTGACTTAAATGTATATTTTTATTTTTTTATGTATTTTAGGCAATAAGGAGCTTATATACAAGGGGTTTTTGTCTAGGGTAATCATCGAAACGACTGTCTATAGTATACGTAATAAACTATTACTAGGTACCTCCATGGATTAGATTCCATCGTTCATTCAATATTCATGTGTCATATCTTGCATGGCTGTCAATTTCATATATATCTAAAGTACTCTGTGGTCTGTCAAGTTGAAGTGAGTGAGAGAAATGAGCGATTCGCTTGTGTAGATTACTTAAATAGTTAATATAATTTTATTGAATAATTAAAAATCTGATAGCAATGAGTGATAACGAAAAAGAAGAAGCTGCGAACCTGGTAAGTTATAATCTATTTTATTCATTAATTCTCAATGGTTACTATGATTTTGTTCTTGTACATATTTCATTGAAAGAGTGTCCTCTAATCGTTTTGTACAATACGGAGTATTGTAACTATTGTTATTTTCAGAAAGAGGAGTTTGAATGGGTTTTACGAGAAGAAGTTCATGCAATATTACATCAGTTACACTCTGTTTTAGTTGTAAGTCTCTAATGTCGTTAGTTGATTTAAAAATAAAATGATTTGGTGACCTGATAATAAATGTTTACCTCCTTCACTTGCAGGAATGTGCCCATAGGTTTCCTGTGCCTTTGTATGGCAATGAAGGTCAAAAGCAAGACAAATTCATATTGACATCTCAACCTGAACAATTAAAATGTATTGTAACACTGACTGGAGACAGTATTACACAGGCAGTAAGTGGTTTTTAGTATTACTTATTCATGCATATGTTTAATTTGGATACTACTAATAACAGTTCTGTAGTATTGCCTGAAAAGGTAGTTTACAAGTGTAATTGAGGAAATTGGGTTTATCAATAAATAAAATTTAATAGGAATTCTTAAATAGAATTTTGGCTTTATATAATGGTTAGTAATTTCTATTCTATTACAAAGTTATTTAATTGCTTTATAAATTGACTTTTTTATCATTAATGTTATCATTCTGACTATGAATATGAAAATCATATGAAAATATGTTACCAAAATATTCCTCCAGTTGAGGGGTAGTTATTTTATATATCATTATTGAAACAAAACATTTGAAAAGTTTAATTTTTTAACTAGGACATCAGCTTCAAAGTTCTCCGACAAATGCATACAATATGCCGTACATCCATCAATCAGGACGGACCTTGGAAACTACAACAAATTCAGGATGCAGCCAATCACCTACAACAAGCAATTGGCTACATTGACAATGTGGATAAACATTATGTATTCAGGTAAAGTGGTAAATTAAGTATATGTAAACCATATTTTCTTTTTTCTAATTAAAAAAATATATAATTATCGTTTACAAATATTTTATCTGCAATAGTTTTTACATACTATTATATTTAGAAATACTGACTCATATTATTTGTATTGTAATTCTTTATGTTTATTTAATATATTTTTAGATCTTCTGAAGAAGTTTTACACATAATCCAATGTCTGCTAGGATCATTGCAAAGAGCTCGCACTGCCTTACTATTGCCCAAGAAGAAAGCTATTGATGAGCTAATGAAGAGTAGAAATATGGTATGTATTTTATTGGTCTATTGTATAATCTAGTGTGTTGGGGTTTCACTTGCATGGGGTTTTTGTGTTACGGAACAACTTATAACTAGTCTCCTTATTAATTTTGTCTATTCATACACAATAAATATTAAGATTGATGTTAGAACATTTTCAATTCAAACAAGCAATTATAAATTCAGTTTTAGTAGAAATGTTTTTATTATGGTATTTATTTTATAACTCTTATACTCCTGCCACAAATCTGCTAATGGCTACTTAAGCCAATCAGAAGATGACGAACAACAAAAAAAAAATCTCATACTTAATATTTTATATTAATTCTTGCTATCATCATGTGCTAATTAATCATGATTAAGTTACAGTTTTCTTCTTTCAGAAAGCACTATCACCAAATTTACCAGAGGATCTGGCTATATCGTTCTACATACAATCCCACAAGCTGATATTTGTTGCATACCAACTGAGTTCTGTGCATGGTGCCATGCGAATTGACTCATGCCAAGCAGATTGTGCGGTCCCTTGGCTGAGTGATGTACTCCTCATGTTGACTGCTGCCTTACATATGTGTCAACAACTTAAGGATAAGGTGAGAAAAACCTTTTGTCCAGTCTTCATCTACAAGAAGCTGGTCATCATTTACGAGAAGAATTGCTTACATTAAGCACTTTCCCTTGATTGACCTCTATATGGTTAATGCACTAGAACATTCAATTGATACATTTCTTATTTGCAGTGTCCTTCTTCTCTTCTTGTACTTTAGATGAGTTTTAATTAAGGTTTTGTTTACTATTTCTGAATTATTTTTAAAATAATGGTATAGAACTCTTCATGTGCGAGTGGCCGTTTATTAACTTATCATTATAATATTTATAAGGGAATCTATTCAGGGGTCTTGTATCATTGACATTGCTGATATGGCGGTAGATACGCCCTTGGGCGGCAGGTGCTTCGTAAATAAACATATTTATCTTGACATGACTTGACAATCATATTGCTATGAGATAAGATTTCGGCACAGATAGCGTCCACCAGTAGTTATCAAATCAGAATAGGCGTTATTATCTCATTACTTGGTTTCTGTTCATTCAAATACCTAGTATTTACTTGTTATCTTCAATCAAATCCATTTTATCTATTCAAAAATTTTTTAACTGAAGTATATTTTAATCGCTAAGTTTGGTGATCAACTGGGGATCTTAGAAAATACAAGGGCTGGGGGTCTTAAATTTTTCGTAGGGATTCCATTTAGGACTTGCTAAAACGGGATTATGAAAAATTCCCATGGGTTTGAGAATTATAGGACGCGAGCGTAGTCGAGGAAAAAGTTAGTTAATAAAATATAACCACAAGTTTGGTTGTTGGCTTGTTACCATTAACAGTATTACACAGTGTACAGTTCCCAAATGCAAGCTACTGAACCGTATGCTACCGGTCACGCACATAGCCATTATTAAAATATAATTTATATTCCAGCTGTGTGTCTTCTCTCAATACAAGGATTTCACGGTGGGATCAAGATCTGCCTCAATGGTGTTCAACTAAACGACGCCCTTGTTACCTGATTCTCAAGTATGTAACTAGTTACGTAACAATGTATTGTACATGTATTTATTTAGTTGTAATTGAGTCCATTGTTGATATTCTTGTTGAGTATGTTGTAACATAATGTATAGATAAATATAAGTTATATTTATAACATTAAATTATTATATCAACGTGAAAAGCGAATAAGTGAAGATTTTAGCTGCTCTGTGGTTATTAAGAGAAAAATCTCAGTGATTCAGATATTCAATGCACAATAACATTTATTGTTACAATAAATAAGTGCCATTGTACGCGATATGTACTGGTTCATTTGCCGAAAATTATATGCATATTTATGTAATGTAGGTTGCAATGTTAATCGTAAGATACGTTTGTATTAATGGTTGGAGCTTAATCCTTTTCTTATGAACGTTTATTAACTACATTATTTCATAAAATTTATGATTCTCTTGATGAGGTAATATCATCATCTGCCTGCCCTGCTCCCATGTTATTTGGGATCGGCGCAATATGTCTTATTCTTCCATACTCTTCTGTCACTCGTCAAAAGGTCATCCACACCCATTTCCCTCATATCCTTCTTCACACAGTCTATCCATCTTTTCTTTGGTTTGCCTCTCCCCTTCCATCCATCAATATTCATATTCATTACTCTCTTATATAAGCTTTAAAAAGGCTATTTCACTCTCCAACGTAAATATTAAGCGTTTCATCCCTCCTCGTAGCATGCCCATACCATGCCAATCGTTTCCCTTTCACTTTTTGGTAATATATGAGAAAAAAACGTTTCTAGTCTATGGAGTTCATAGAGTTCCTTACCATTATCTTACCTAACTTTTCCCATTTTAATATGAAAACTGTTTTAAAATGTTTATTTATAATAATTACTATAGTTTTGTGAAGTCTTAAAATCTATTAAGAAAGTATGTTTATATTGATAATATTGAAATAAAAGCGTCCCTTGCAAAATGTTGATATTTTACAAAAAATATTTGTCTTGCAATGTTCAATATAATAATAAAAATAAATATATAAAATAAAACTAAAAAAATTCTGATTTTACAACCTAATTTTCTTTGTAACTTAACCTACATAAGGACACACATTATGTTTTATCAAAGATTAAATCTTAACTGGCAAACTATTATAAAAAAATGTTAATACATGCTGTATATGTATTGTAAATTTTGTTTCAATTGCTTATTGAATCATAACTTAAAGCTATCGTGAGCCCGTTATTATATAAGTTATATATCTCAATATCATTAAATAACAAAAAAAAAAAAAACTAACATTAGGCTGTTACTGTCATATTTCTATACATCCTACTATTTCTTAATATTAATGTGTACTCAATATGTGTAATGTATTGAATATTTCATAACCGGCCACATTATAGTAATAAGAAATGAGGCTTCATCGAAGGATATGGAAGATATAGTTGTAAGTATATATACATATATAAAAGCTGGCACCTGATATATTTTTGAGTAGCTAGGTACTGCATAGATCTGAGTGACTTAGAATGGTTTTGATGTAACTGAAGCAATAAGCTTCCTATTTCTACTTATTATTACTTACTGTATTAAGTATACTATACTATATTAAGTTACTATAGTAAAATTGCGTGTAGATATTTTAATCGATTATTTTCACATCCTCTCGAATTTAGGATTAGTCAATTAAAATCCAGTAATTTTAATAATTTCGCAATTGAAAGAACAATATTTCTATCCGAATTGAAATTTGCAACAAATATTGTAATACTGGGATAAAAATGTATGTATTATGTAAGCAGTATGTATTACATGTGCCGGTACGATAAGTACCACTGCAAAGCGATCGTGGATATCACAATCATAGCTGAGTTTATGTGGTACCGCTTCATAAACTATTATTAAAGTTGTGCGAATTCTCAATTCATTGAGCTAATCTTATTCTAAATGTTATATTTAACGTAACTAAAACAGTACACTGAATTTTGTGGAGCCCTGTCTTGGATTAAATATTTATACCAAAGTATGTAGGCAATACTTTCACAGATAAAATAAAAGTCCTTTCGACTGTGCAGCATTTTCAGTCGCATTGCTCCCGTTACTCTGGAAATTAAAGCGATAAAAATTTACTCTAGATGTTATATGCCTGTGATTCTAGATATGTTATTCTATGTTAGTCTATGTCTGTTGCAAATTTCATCAAAATCGGTCCAGTTGATATTGAGTTAATCGTTACAAACAAATATACAAATCGGTTCTCTTTATAATTATTGCATATGAAGGCGCCACTAAGTGCTTAATATTTGATAAAATGTATGATAAAATAAGCTATGGAATTGGAAATTTCAAAAATAATTGTATTTTTATGCACTTTTCACATTATAACTAGTATCTTTTTATATAGTAACGTTAACGCACTTTCTGACTATCTATAAATTAATGTAGTAATCATTACATACTTAGTTGTAAAATGTATTTGTAGATGATTTTATTTATATCTATGATATCAAAGAGGGGATTGTGATTATTTCAATTTGCAAGTGTCCTAGAAAGGAGCATAATGAAATGCATTTAATTTAACTGAAAGCTTAACTGTTCATTTTATACTACAATGTATAAGACTTTAAAAAAGCAAAGAGGTGAATCATGATCAAATTATTTCTTTGACATGTTTGACAATAAAATTATTGTACTAGTATTATTAGTCTCAAGACTATTTTATCTAAGTATACTTACTGTATAAACGATTCTTGTGATTGTGTTGTATCTTGTATTCCAATAAAACGAAGCTGTTATATTTGTTTATTATTTCTGCAATCTTTTCCAAGTTAAATTATTCTCTAGTGTGATATACGTGACACACGCTACGTGTAGTATACGCTAAAATTTTACACGTGTATATAGACGAATAAAAGTTTATCGTGTACTGTCTGCTGCGATAACTACACACCTTCAGATTAAATCGAATAATGCGATTTATTAATACCTTCACGTGTGAAATAGTATTGGCTAAAGAAGTCTGTTTTAGTTATCTTCTTGGCTTTAAAAAAATGTCACTCATTGTCATTGTCAAATTTATGCTTGTCAATCAAAAGTCGTCAGCTTAGCTGCTTAACTGTCATGGATTGTTTTTGCTTTATTTTTGTTATTATTTAAATTAAATTTCATATATTTTATTCACACGTATTAATAATAAACATATATACCGCTGAAAATAGTTTTAGTGACAATGGCTCTGAGAATTGCTGGATGGTTTGGTCTTATAACCGTAATTATAACTGGATTATTTGGCTTTGGATGGTACTTTACTTTTCTTTCGTTTCTACTGTCCTTCTTGATAGGGTAAGTTGATGATATTATATTTATTTTCACCTATGTATACGCCCCTTTTTTGTTCCTAGTTAATGCAGTTAAATTAATACACTGTCACAAATTGCATAAAACTTACCAGATATTATAAAGTAGGCACTTTTCTCTATATTTTTTTTATTATTTCGGTAAATATAGTTATTCTACTTAATCCAACATAAATTCTAGACTTAAATTGCCTGCATTAAACCAAGCATGTAAGTTAATGAGTATTTGGTGTTTTACCTAGCTTCCAAAATAATACTAAAATAATCAAGTAAAATAAAAAGTATTTAAAACTAGAAATCATGTTAAGTAGGTGGCAGTTCTGAATAATGAGGAAGGAATGTTCTTTTTATGAATTTGTATAATGCAGTATTTATTTAATTCCGTAAATAAATATGATGGTGTATATTTTTAACTTAGGCCTGTTCTACACTTTTTGACTGCATTATATTTCTTTCATTTTATTTATAAACATATGTTTATCTTTCCAGAGTTATAACCATCCTTTATTATGATTATGACCATAAAAAAATATTCCCTGTTGACATTGATATTCTTGATGATCCATTGCAACAGACCAACTTTTCAATACAGTTACCCAAGGTAAGAATTGTACAATGAACAAAATATTAATTAATATTTTTGTATTCTTTAAATATATTTAAAATAAAATCTGTAAAATGTGAGTTGTACTCGCACTCATAGGGTTCTCTATCACTATTTATAATATAACAAGAAAAATCACATCTTTTATAAGGAGTGAATCTTTTTTACTAGCCAAACAACAAACTCCATTGTTGGTCGCATCGTCACTTATAATCAGTTGAGTCTGCATTCAAATGCTTGACTATTCTACATTAGAACAAAAAAATGAACTTTCTCACACTGAAAAATATTACACGCAACCAATCAAAGAAACTCAACAAACAAAAAATAAATATAGAGTTATATGTTGTTTTACTCTAAAATTTAATTTATGATTTATAGTCTAAATCATATTTTCTAACATTCAAGGTCATTGAGTTGTTCAAGAAAGACGCACCATTGCCAAAATTTGACAGCAGGATAACAGGCAGTGATATAGTGGACTCATTTATAAATGAAATCATAGCAATCATTATAAGTGATTATGTAACACCGTGGTATGAAATACTGACTGATGATGTTGAATTTACAACACATTCAATCAATCGCCTTGTAGTAGCAACTGGTGCCAACATAGCAAATAGGTAAGTTTTATATTTAAGACAAGCCGACCCATGCCCACTTTGTAGCACTCCTGAGTAGTGTAGCTTTCTGATTGTGAATTAATTTTCATGATCGGTTTAGTATTTCTAAAGATTATCCCTTACAAACAAACAGTAAAAGCTTCTAACTTTACCTCTTTATGATATTAGTATTGATATAGAAATAAATTATATTTCCAGAGTGAAATGTGTGGATTGGACTCATTTGCTTTCCACAAGATTTCCAGAAGAACTGACGACACATTTGAAGCTGTTCAAACAGTCGAGAGTGCGACTCAAACACATACAGCTGCAGAGTAGTAAAGAGAAAGAGATGACAAATGGAAATACCCGTTCTAGCCCCAAAAAGCAGGAGGAAAGGAAGACCCACAGGCGTAATAAAAGTGACACTGACTTGTCGTGGCCACCTGGTAATTAACAATCACCTGCTTTTCATCTTAACATCTTCTGCACAAATATAAATAAACGAGTTTCTCGTGCCCATTTCGTTGGGCCTTAAAATATAGCCTATAGAACTCCTGAATATGATAGCTTTCAGATTGTTAAAGGATTTTCATGATTGGTTCAGTATTCCCGAAGATTAGCCCTTACAAACAAACAATCAAAGTTACTAAGTTTAGCTCTTTATAATATTAGTATAGATATAGGGACAAATCACACAGATTGAGTTAAATCCAAAGTAAGTTCGAGACTTGTGTTATGGGATACTATTTCAATGATACTATAATATTTATACGTATATATAATAAATACACATATAAATAAACTTCCAAGACCTAGGCCAATCAGAAAATGATCATTCTCCATCATTATCTTCTCTGGGATCGAAACTGGGACCTCTGGAGTAATGGTCAGGTGTGGCAACATAACATGCAACATTTTACATCAATGAAATAAATTTAATCAGACTATCATTTGTGTTCTGTGTATGCACTGCAAATACATTAGTCAAAATAAACATATTTAAAAGAAAATTTAATTTGTTCATTTGAACTAATTAAACTGTATGCTGATTATGATTATATTTTTTCCCGATAAAACTTATTTTCTTATAATATGTGTGTATAATGTAATTTTAATATCGTTTTAATAAAAATTATGATAAAATTGCACAGCTTATTGTGATTCACACGACTAAATGTGCGATAACATTTGTGTATGTAAATGGTCATATTAATGTTTATATAATTCTGTCATACATCAGTCATACGTATCATTAAATTAATTCTATAGAATTATTTGTAAGTAGCTAATGCCCGCGACTTCGTCCGATCAATGGATACTATAATATCTTGTCAGCCCCTTGCTCGGTTACAATAAATTATATCCCTTGGGAACCGTACATTTTCCGGGATAAAAAGTATCTTCTAATCTAGGTCATAGTCCCTCGCTGTACAAAATTTCATCCAGATCTGTTCGGAAGTTTTTGTGTGATGCGCGTACAAATATACAGACAGACAAAAATTATAAAATCAATCGTTTTGGCTTCTATAGGTTTTATATATGTATATGTTTTTCTTAAATATATCCCATGTACAGACATATTTACAATTTTATTATATGTATAGATGACAACTACACAGGACTTGATAGCTAGCAATATTATAAACACTAACTTTTGTTCCTCGATATGTGACGTAACTTAATACATTAAATAAAAAAATGTTCGCTCTTGGTGTTTGTAGGTCTATGTTACATTTTTATAAGTTATTAATGCACGTAGAGTTATTAATATTTAACCAGACATATATTTCAGATACTCAAACAGTAGGAAAATCTACATTTTACGACAGCGCAGAGAATCTGAGCTCCAAATCTCTGATTGATTTGTTCTTTGATTTAGAGTGTTCTATTGAGAATAAGCAATTATGTCGTGACGTCTTCTGCACAGACAAAGAGAAAGAATATGGTTAGTATAAATACATACATATATTTAGAAAGGGTTTTGTCGCGTGATTACAAATAAACGAAAATTTATACAACTAATCGTACTTAACTGAAAGCGTCATATAATCACTAGTTACTAGACCATCGCCTATAAGAAAAAAGGCCTATTGTAACCCCTTTCCGTTGATTGATTTTTCCAATCTGCGCGGGACGAAAATCAGCTAGAAAATTCTAGATTTTCTTTCCCGTCAAAACAATCATCGAAGTATTATTATTATTATAGTTGTCATAAATAAACTGTACTGGAAGTATCTATAACATATATAAATATTGTAACAACTGCTTATATGAAATGTAAGCCATTAATTCGTATTCATATCGTAAAAAGAAAATGTTTTAACTTGTTGTATGTAACTCTAAATCTACTTGCCCGATTGATGGAATTTGACTTTTTTTTCCGATATTCCCTTGGTATCAGGAGTAACGCCAGTGTGTTATGGGATACTAATTCAACGATGCTATATTATGATAACAGATATATGTAGATAAACATCCAAGACCCAGACCAATCAGAAAAAGACTAATTTCCATCATGCCCTAACCGGGGACCGAACCCGGGACCTCAGCGTAGCGGGCAGACGTTAACCAATACGCCACGGAGGTCAATTATTGGCAATAGTGGTGTAGTTCCCGTTTCCATTTTATACTTCTAAAATCCATGTCATAAATAATTAAAACAACATGATAATTCCAGCGTTACTCTGTGAGGTATCAGAAGCCGTCTTATATTTGGTGGCTCCAGAAGAAGCCTGGAAATGCCACGCGTTGAAGATTATATTTGTAGAACTGCTATCAGGAGTGGTTCTACGTCCAATTTTGAACCTTCTCAGCGATCCAGATAACATAAATAGAACTATTATCCAAAGTGTAAGTATTGCAGACAGGCTGTGGTAACCACTTTCTATTCTATGCTTAAAATGGATATATAGATGTGAGGATGCTTAAAAAGTCTGTTAGATGGATTTCGATGAAATTTTGTAGACTGAAATATTTATTTATTTAAGACACAAGACAAGCAAATTGACGACAAAATTGATTTCGATGAAACGAAATTGAAAACAAAATTTAAATTGATTGATTGATACGTATACAGCAATTTTGAAATGATTACTAAAATATCAATAAGAGATAAATTATATAACAATACCTACATATACATAGTAAAGTATTTAAGTTACAAAATCAATTAATTAAACGCCTGGGCTCGGCTAAGTATTTAATATTGAGCATAGACAATATCTACTTCTATTTAAAATATTTGTTTATGGAAAATATCTCTTTCAGTGTGTTCGGGACTCCTGTCTGCCCTCAGAGTTGTTCCTGTTAGTAATAAGATGTTGCAACGACGCCGAGGAGTTGGACGCTACGCTCGATCTTGTACATAAGGATATACAGAAACTTGTACGTATGTAGACATATTAAAATTTAAATAAAAAGTAACTTTCTTTATTTGGCACACAAAACAGTTTTTACATTTAAAGAGAACAAATCTAGTTCTAGCCGAGTACAAAACAAAAACACACCTATGTTCTCGGCTACACTTAGTTGTAACCGGTTAGAACTAGTTGTATCCGCATTTCGCCTATTAGCCGTAGCATTATATAAAAATATATATTGCAGCATTCGAAAGACAGCGCTGGAGAATGGGAACTGCAGGACAGGCAGAAGTTGTCATCATTGAGATATGTCGCGAGGACAATACAGGCTCGACGAGCTATTTTGGGACCCCAAGAAGGTAATAGATAATTATAAATGTGGACACAAATTAATATTATAAATGTGAATGTGTGTTTGTTTGTCTGTTTGTCCGTCTTTCACGTCAAAACGGAACAATGGATTAGTGTGATTTTTATGTGGAGATAGTTGTAGGGCTGGAGAGTGACATATGCTATTTTTTGTCTCTTATCTTTTGTGTCGACGCCGCGAGCAAAAGCTAGTAAATAATAAATAAATATATAGGGACAAATAAAAAAAAAATAGTTAGCCCCAAACTAAGTTTGAGACTTGTATTATGGGATATTAACTCAATTAAACCGAAATATTTTAAGAGCTAATGAAAACGAATGATTTTATTCATCATTTATTACATATTTTATTAATCATTTTTTACATATTCAAAATCATTTTATTTTTAAAGAAATCAAACCAGAAAGTATTTATTTGTTATTGTTAAAATACGTAATGATCTACTGGATACATTGTCTTTCACAGGGGCAGCTAATAACGGTAATGCAGAGAAAATGTCTGAAGAAGTGGCGAGATCCTTGAAATTTTTAAGGGCGACCACCGCTTGGAAATCGAATGCACAATATTTATTAGAAATAGAAGTCAATGAAGCTGGTAATTTTAATAATTTTTATAGTTTAATATGAAATAGCAGATATAGATACTGGATTATTTTTAAATTAAAATGAATGAAATACACTCTTATACATATTAAAGTTAAATAATATATGTATAGGGACAAATTACACAGATTAAGTTAGCCTTAAAGTAAGTTCGACACTTCCGTCAGGTTATAATGGGAAATGATTTTTTTTCTGATTGGCCTGGGTCTTGAATGTTTATCTTGGATATTTTGTTTATGTATTTATTATATGTACAATATAGTATAGTCGAGTTAGTGTCCCATAGCACAAGTTTTGAACATACTTTGGGGTTAACTCAAGCTGTGTGATTTGGCTTTATATATGTATAGTAACTTTCGCCCGCAGCTTCGCTTGCGTCAGTTTTAGGGAGTGGGGAATAGAAAGAGACAAAAGGTAGCCTATTTCACTCTCCAGCTGTCACTTCTACAATCTCCACGTAAAAAAATTACACTAATCCTTTGCCCCGTTTTGACGTGAAAGACGGACAAACAAACACACTGAAATGAAACAAATTTAACGGATTTTATCGCGGTTTAAACACTACACACAAAGGTATATAAGATGGATGCTGAAAAGTATCCGAAACGTCGGAGCTCAATAAATAGTTGCACATAAGGAAATTTATTTATTTATTTATTTATTTATTTATTTATTTATTTATTAAGGAACAACAAACAGTTACATAATATGTAGTAACAATAGACATAGAAGAAACAAGACAGTAATAATTACGTAACCCACTACGTTATTCACATGATCATCAG
>JADGIL010016836.1:0-12799 GCA_020352625.1 Cactoblastis cactorum
CTAATATTTTTAATTGCTAAATTAAATATCTATATCTAAACTAAATCGATGTTGAATATTTTTTGAATTTTGAATATTTTTCAATATATATACCTACTAATATTTTTTTCTATTGGTATTTGGTATTTCTTTATTTATAGTTTAAGAAACGTCTCTGTGGGTGCTTGTGTGTGTGCTTGTTGTCCGTTTGTCTGTTTGTGTGCCTTTTTGTCCACTTGCCTGTGTGACTATTTTATTGTTTGACTGTTTGCCGGTTTGTTTGTTTGCCTGTTTTACCTCTTAGACTAATCGATTGCGTGTTGCAATCGACACGACTACGTAAGTAATTGATGTCGCATCTTTACTTATTGTACACTCATCTGTATAAATATCTATAGCTCAGTTGCCTACAATGCACAGTGAACAACTGGTGCCATATAATCACTCTATATCTTTATACTATACTCTATGGTCCCAACAGAGATTCCAAACGAATGATTTACAAAAAATAACAAATAACTATTGTAACTTAACTTTTTAAACACGGCGGTTCGAATTCCAATTCTAATTACATCGGAATAGTATTCAAATGAAATGCACTTGTAAAACACAACGATCGGCGGCACCGGTGAAGTTATTCTTCGAAGTATATTACTTCGGAGAATAAATAAATAATAACTTAATTTATCATTAAGTGACAAAATACCGCGGTCATACCGCACGGCCGCGGCCGCCAGAGCGCTTTGTCTCATTTTTTGGGTTCCATACCCGAAGGGTAAAACGGGAACTCTATTACTAAGGCTTCTCTGTCTCTCTGTCACCAGGCTGTACCTCATGAACCGTGAAAGGTAGGCATTAGTTAGACGGTTTATATTTTTGCAGATGATGAATTTCTGTTGCCGCTACAACAACAATTACTAATAAATAATAACTATTTAAGGGGCCCCCATACAACAACGTGATTTTTTTGCTCAATATTGATAACTATGAATTGTTTTATAGAATATGTATTTATATAGTAACTTTAAAAATAAATAATTTAATTAAAATAAACAAAATAATTAAGGGATAAGTATAAGTATGAAGGGATATTATATGGGATAAGTACTTACAACAAATGTGATTTTTATACTTAATTGCGCTCTATATTGATTTTGAAAATGTATTTATAAATTAACTTTAAATATTAATAATTGAATTAAAATTAAATAAATATTTAATGGGGACTCCCATACAACAAACGTGAGTTTTTGTCGTTTTTCATAGATAATGGTACGAAACCCTTAGTGCGCGACTCCGACTCGCACTTGGCCGGTATTGTTTTTTTTATACCATAAAATGCAAACGTCCTGAACATAAAAATTATGATCAGACCGTTACGCTTTTGTGTTTTAAATCAAACTGTAACTGTGAAAAAACAATCTCATACGCGGAATAATCAGCCGAAATATGTACGCATAGAGAATTGTAGCTTCTATACAAATTATAACGATTAAACGATATTATAGTGTCCATCGGAAAAACAAAATCGCGGGCATTAGCTAGTAAAGAATATCAGGGGTAAAAATTAGCTACCGAAAGTAAATATATTAATTAAACATTTAAGTAACTACCAAAGTTCTTATACGAGGTCGCCATTTTTGCTGACGCAAACTTTAACTTTAATTAACCAGTGGAACAAGCCAAGTGTGCACACGCAGGAAGACGGGGGTGACAAATTTTGAAATGTTACATCTTTTGTTCGTGTTCTCTTACAATCAAAAATATTCCTTATAACTATCTCTCTAACTTTGAAACTTCAATAACACATATCACCTTATAGGTTATTAATAATAATTTGTTATATTGCAACGTACTTACATTGTCATGGAGTGCAAATTTCTTTAGCAGCATTAAAATCAGTAGCTGCCACCTAGGGTTGTCGCAAACAAGTTCATTATGCACTTAGACAATTAGTGTACGCCTCGGGATGTTCTTGTTTTTTGCATGGATTACTGACTTTTGTCTATTTTTGCTGGACAGTGTTACTCTAATAATACTTAATAATATATGTCTGTAGCGACAAGGAAAACGGTTATTTATACATATATAGCGACAAAAATATTACATTTGTTGTATGGAAATATTCAATTTATACTGTTTTTAAATAAAATAAAAAAAATTAAACTGTTTTGCTATCATGGTTCATAAGGCAAACCTAAAAACCTGGTAAACCTTAAAGCCTGGTGAACGGATAGACAGGGAAATTTTATCCTTTGGGTACAGAAACCTAAAAAATAAATAATGATTATATCACACAAATGGATTGAGCATACTGACCTACATATGATCAGTGTATATGAGGTTAAGTTACTGTGAATTTTATTTTCAGTCCAGTGTTACATGATACATATCACGTCAGTGGCCCGGAGCCCTTCCGTTGTAGCGCCTTGGTCCCTATTTGCGATGTTTAGATTTAATCATTATGGTGAAGCTAGCGCGGAACAGGGCGTCAGAAGGAAACCAAAATACTCTAATTGGTTATTAAATATCATTAATCCATGGAGTATTTGCAGTAAAGATTATATATATATATATATACATACTTATATGTATATATATTTTTATGTTAGAGGTATTCAAACGAGCAGGTGGGTCACGCGATGTTAAGTGAATACCGCCGCCCATAGACAATTTCAACACCCGAGGGCGGGGAAGTTGGGCCTCCAGCTCTCCCACTCGCCGGACGGAGCATGGCGGTTGATAGCCGCCATTCACGCGTCGGTCTTCTGTGGGAGTGTGGTACTTCCCCAGACAAACCGGCCCATTCATGCTGCAGTCTAAAAAAGCAAGCTGCAGGCTCCAGTGCGTCAGTACTTAGTTCAAAATTTGGCAGCCTCCGTGGTGTAACGGTTAACGTATCTGACCGCTACGCAGGAGGTCCCGGGTTCGATCCCAGTTCGGTCAGTCTGCAAATGAGCAGATGACGTTCATGGCAGAAAATGATTTCTGATTGGCGTGGGTCTTGGGCCTTCTTGTTTCATTTATCAAATAGTATAACATGCTAATATACCGTGTACATATGTATATGCGTTGTAGCACTTGGATCATAACATTCAGTTTATTCATTAAAAATAGCTAAGTAATATGAGAAGATTCTAGTTTAAACTAGAACGAACGTAGAACCTTTCGCTCCGGCGCTTCTAACAACCGTACGATTCGCCGGTCCGCGCGTCCACTAACCGGATATATCCGGCGCTAACTGGCTCCCATCGGCTTCTGCACCGGTTATTTCTGATTTTCGCCGGATTGATATCAGCCTAACGGATGCTCGGTCAGCGTGCATGTTTGACCGCGAATTTAAGTCAGATGTTGGAACTGCAATGTTTCTATATGCGGTCATAGTTAGGTATCTAATGGAAAACGCATTACAACAATAAAGTTACTTGAAAATTTAACTTAAAATTTTAGGTTGCTAAATTATACTAAAATTATTCGATAAAGAATTTAAAATTCTTGTAGTTTTATTGTACTTCAAAAAATTCACGATTTTGCACAACGAAAACAAGAGTAGGAATAGCCGGAGAACGCTCTGATAACAGATAATTCCGTTGATCCTGCCATCTATCTGATTCAATCAATTGTATACTATAAAATATTTATAGTTAAATATTTCTTATAAATAATTACTAAATATCAAAGACCGGCAACGCTTCTGTGACACCGCGAGTATTGTAGGTGTCTACGGGTGGAAGTAACCACTAACATCACGTGACCCGCCTGCTCGTTTTCCTCCCCCTTTCATAAAAAAAACCGTGTGTTTAAATTGTTTTGCTTTCTCGACGTTAATATTTTGACATGACGATAACACATTATAGAACAACTCGAAACAATTTCCCCGATAATTAGCTTCACAAATACACAAAACAACCCGCTTACGACAAAATTAGAAACCAAACATGCCAATTCAACACAACATACAGTAATAAGCGCGCTAATCGTAGTTTATTTTCTCTAGACCCCTAACTTTGTCCCTCGTGAAAATAAAGTTTGTACTATGAAGCAAATGTGCCTTGATTTTTTGGAGAACTAACACTCCTACTCACAGTACATTTTTACGATGCACTTTACTGAAAATCTATTAGGTAATTACATCTTTGGTTTGGGGTTTAAAATATTAATTTAAATGAATATGTAGATGTGTCTAGATATGTTACGCACTATCATAGCGGACCGATATAATTAAAAGAGAGAAAATAATCATTATATAACGAACACTTAAAAAGCTGCACATATAGCTAGACCTAATAATTGATAAAATCGGCAAAAGAGTACTGAATTGAAAAAGAAAATGGGTGAAGTTTATTGTTAACAGCCACACTTCACTAGTCCGTACAGAACTATTTATTAGAGGATCGATTCGATAGCATCACAGGGAACACGTCGTGTGCAAATCAAACCACAGTCGTAGACAAAGACCGTGACAAAATTGCCGGTTTTCACGCCGACACCAAATTACACGTCGCCAAGCGGCGAGTGTTGGCTGGTGGGCGGCGCCACTAGCGTCGCTCGTGGTGGGTGTGACGTGAGAAAACAGTTTATTAGTAAGTAATCGACATTTGAGGCGTCAATTTAAATAAATTGCGATGTAAAATGCCCATTTATTGCAGTAAACTTTGTAAATTATACATTATATTTTGTAGGCGGCACAGAGTACCCGTGTAATGTGAGAAAATTGTGACTTTGTGAATCTGGATGGAAAAAGAATAAAATCTTTACCGATCGAATTAAAATTTGGCACAAATGTTCTTGAACAAAAATAATCAAATGCGTGTATCAGGGTTTTCCAAAATTTTGTTTCTTTAGGGGTAAAAAAGAGTCGAAAAGAACCAAGTCAACAAATTCATCGTCACAGTAATGAAACCAAAATAGCTATAAACTGTAGGGTTTACGCGCAACGAAGTGGGCCCGGTCGGCTAGTGATATATACATAAAATACAATTTTACTAATACTAATGCTATTGTAACATGTTGTAACAAAGACTCGTAAAATATATATGGAAAATTTCGCGCAACAGAATCCAACACACTACCTGAGCTTTTATGGGCTACCTCTATGGACTAATAGGCTTGCGCAACCATCGTTATGTAAAAGGGTTTTGTTAGGCTGTCTGCACCGATAATAATCCATCTCTACTAATACAGTGAAATAGCTAACAAACAATGAGCCAAGAGCTACGAGCCTACAGGAATGTCACGAACAAAACAAATCGCTAACAGCATCGGTGCACGACCTCATATTGTTTACTTTTTTATGTAAGAGGGAGGCAGGGAGGACATGATAAGTGATCACTGCCGCCCATAGACACCTGCAACACCCACGGGGTCACAGAAGCGTTGCCGGCCTTTAAAAAGCTTGAAGAAGTTGGGCCTCCGACTCTCCCACTCACAGGACGGCTCTCCCATTCAGGCCCCCCCGGACGAGCCGGCCCATTCATGCTGCAGGATAAATAAGCATGCAGCAGGCTCTTCCAGTAAAAGCTCGGTTCTGTAAAGAGCCCCTATATATTTTTTTCTTAAATATCTCTCATGTACAAACATAGCTCAGTTACAATTTGTATATATGTATAGATGAGAGTGTGTAGAAAGCAACGCACACATAAATAAAGAAGTAAGCGTATCAATGTCTCCGCTCCTGTGGACCAACCACCAGCGTGTTATCAGATTAAAATCAACAATAGTCTCAAAACAATGTGTTCGCAGGGTCGGCGAGAATAATCGAGCCCCTCGACTCTAGTGCGTCGAGTGCGCCGGTAATCGATATTACGATTATTATCCGAATCGAGTGGTGATGGAAATTTATTCATTTTGCCGAATCGCAATCACATGTGCAGTGTTTAGGCTATCGTATCTGAACACTTATAAATGGCTAGTTGAGATGATATTTTGTTTGTCTTAGAATCCTGTACTAATATTATAACAGTCATAAAATGAAATTGAACTTACCTGATGTGTTGCAATGATCAACTTACCTGAAAAATATGCGTTATCATCATAATCCAACTTATTCTTATTAAACTTTGTAATTATTCTTGTAAATACATAATTTTTGGTAACTTATAATAATAGTGTAATTTCCTACAATGATTTTTTTCTTAAATGTTTGTTAGTCCCTCTAAAAAATGCTCTAACTCAAAGTATTATTTCCAAGCGTAGATGTGATTTTCTACAATATCGATAAACTAATTATTTCTGTTGCGAATAATATTATAGAAGCGCACATCGACGCCTATTAAAAAGTTTAAAGTCTGCTTTTAAGCGGTTACCATCGTATGTAACTTTTTTCATGATTTTACAAAATAATAAGGACAACGTGCAGATTATTTCTTAAAACGACCTAGGAGACCTTATCATTTAATTTGATAATCGTATAGCAGATTTCTCGATAGTGCAAATTTAATGATATCTTGCCATACTGTCGTAGCATCCTCTAGGACTCGTAGCCGTCGCTTGCTACGCGCTACAGAGAACTTTTTAGTTGGGAATAAAATAGCAGTTGTAACTTTTTAAAGTGATTGTATATTTTTTTGTTTTTGTATACCTAGAAAAATTTAAAAATCTTACAAATTGAAATTAGGACCAATTCCAAGAGGAATAAGAAACTTTTATGGTTGTAAAATTTTGGTTTTATACTGATAATAATGCATTATTATGTATCATGTGGCATGATGGTATACCCAATAATAAATTTGCAATGAGGGAACTACATTTTATTTCCTACAAACTATGCATATACACTCCTCGGATAACCATAAAAACTTGTGCTAAAATCTTTAAAGCTCTATAATCAGTTTTCTACTAATAATCCTGAATTTTAAAAAAATCCAAGATAATATTTGAGATTTCATCACTCGGCACAATGCTGAGGAGAACAGAAATATTTCTGAATTTCTCAAATTTGGAACTCAATAAGTGGCCGTCAAGACTCCCGCCGGTGGACGGTCAACTGGCGTGCCGGGGAGCAAATCGAATCACGCGCCAAATTGAGCACTAATTCGCGGCCGTGGGACCCGCTGGGAGCTAGGGGTGATAATAATATGGTGAACGGCATTAATAAAAAAAAAGATGGCAGATTCGAGTTAATTTGCGAGATGTGCAACGCGTGTTTTAGATTTTATTTAATGAAGATGACCCACAGCAATGAGAAATTTAAATTCCTTTAGTGTAAGTATCAAATAACAATAGACTTACTAAAAATTAAACCTCGCCAATACTACCACATAGTAACAAGACTAAATAAATAAAAAATCTCAATTCGAATGAATTTCGTACTCTGAACAATATAAGAGTTTCTTTATTTACATAATTGATCATTAAATTTATTAATAACCTATATATGTATGTACCAACCAATCTTTCGAATCACTGAACAGTCACCCGCCTCGGCTCCCCCTAGCGTCAGTACCAAAACATGACCCCATGAGAACCGCGGCCACTCCATACTTGAAGATGTAATCGCGCCATTTTTTTGTTTTCTCTTTTTGAAATTCGAACGCCGATTGTTTTCTCTATCGCGGCCAGTATTTTTTCAAATAGGTTCTTTATAGGGTCTCGGATTGTTGTTTCGAGTGGCGAGATATTGAGAAGCACTTGTGCAGTGTGGAACCGAACGTAATTAGGGGACTGTGAGACCGAAGCTGACTTAATAACTTCAGAGCTATATTAATTTCATAAATTGTTAATGCTGTATACATTCTTGAGATTCAAAAAGCGTATAAGGAATAATATTTCTTGGCGTTCGTTATTCGAAATAAAAATTCTACCAGCTGCATTTCAACAAGAATTGTCGATTGTCGAACAAGAGATGAAACGCTTTGAAATGATTGTGATGGCACAAACGCGGAATTACAATTGATTTGTGCTAGAGCAGGCAGCAGTCAGATACCAGTGTGAAAAACAACAAAATGGCCACTTTTACCGCCGCAGCATATTTCAGACTCGCTTATCTGCCGTCAACGTCACTGGATATCCAGTCGGTCGCGTTTGTAGGAGCACCATGTCGATTAATTTCAGAATAATATCATTAAAAAAATCTTTAAATAGAATAACTGATGCCAAAACCATTTTTTTTAATTACCTGTAAGTATTTTGAGCACAAGAAGCACAATAGCAGGAGAAGGTGTTTGTTTTTTCTACAGCGTTTACCTTTTTTATAGAGATATAAGTAAACGAAAGCATTTAAAACACGTTTTCCGGAAACAAATAAGTAACATAGAACATCCCGATTAACAATTTTATGTACAATTTTTCGCGGTTAAGCGCTCAATGCATTTTGTAATTTTTTTGTTCACTTATAGTTGTCCTATAAAAATAGAATTTGTGGTGAAAACGAATGCGTTTCGATTGACGCCTTTCCGCGTCACCGTTTTTAATATTCGATAATGAGATAGTGCCGCGGACGGGGCGGGAGAACACTCCTTTATCAATTTGTTCGACAACCAGTTTTATTTTGCGTTATTATTTTCTCAGAGGCTTACAACTTGCGAGGTTTACCTCTATCATAGCTCGCGGATCTCAATCTAATTCACCGTCTCATTAAAAAGCCTTTAAAGTGAAAAGTATGGTACCTATATTACACGGTTTCATTGTTTTCTTGTCAAACATTATTATATAGTATTATCTATAAATATAACATTGGTGTTACAGTTCAATTACAGACAATGTCCTTGTTGCCTCTCAATCAAGAGGTCCCGGGTTCGAAGCCCGGTCAGGTCATGATGGAAAATTGTATTTTTCTGAATGGCTTGAATCTTGGATGTTTATCTATATATTCATAAGTATTTATTATACCTGTAAAAAATAATACAGTCCTGGATTTAATTTGGGGCTAACTGAATTTATGTGATTTGTTCCTATAAAAAAAAGTCAGGGCAATAGATTTAGAAAATAGTTCCTATCATTAACATTAAAAGATTTTTGTACAAAAGTATAAGTTTATTTATTTATTAATTATAAATTACTATATATTTATTAATTGTATCTGAATGTCTCCATTACACCATTAACTAAGCGTGGCATATGAATTTAACGACTCTTAGCTCTGTCTACACCGTAAGGAATAAAAATATGATCTACTGTATCTAACTATATAAAAATAAAAACCGTCCCGTTCTAAATTTAATTAGCAATTAAAAATGGTGTAAATACCTTACATTTACATTTACGAAAAAGGAAAATCTGAGGATAATGACGCAATATCATTTGAGAGACTCATAACATTATACCGACAGCACAATTCATCTCGCGTTTATGAACTGTGACAAAATATGCCGTTCCTTTATACGCACTCCCCTAATCCGGTCAACTTGTGGCCATTTCGGGTTGGGAGTGGGGCGCCTCTTGCGCCAATAAGTACCAATTACGGCACTCAGAAAAATATTTTGAGATCATTTCGCTAATAGTTCAGTAAATGCTTGTTAGCTCATTTTTATTGGTATTTGATATTTTATTACGATAATTCACGTTTATTATATTGATCATAACGTTCAGTCAGACACACGGTTATTATTCTATGGTAACAGTGATGAATTTGCAATAAATTTGGGAAGGTTGATGTACTGTTGATTGTACCATTACCATACTGTTTGAGTTAAACAAGTTAATTATATTCAGCAAAAATGTGATAAGTACTTATGGAAGGCATGTTACAATTAATCATTGCGCCTGATATATTTTTCTTGGCAATAGTTTTTCTTTGCGTATGTTCCGACTTTTTACATTTTTTTTTTAATAATTTTAGTGTGTACTGTGTACATACATATTATGTACACCTATAGACTAAAAAATCCTTCGAATGCCACCTCTCATATACAAAAATATATAACTAAAATCGCTCTCAAATCGGTACATTATATACTAACATACCATATCTATATAGGTATACCTACTAGCTTATGCCCGCGACGTCGTCCGTGCGTAACTACTATTGTTAATATTTCAGGTCATATATATTTTTTTATTTTAAGTTAGACCTTCTACAATACAACTGTGAGATCCGCATCAAAATCCAATTAGAAGTTATAGAGTAATGCGCGTACAAACAAACAGACAAATATTCTAAAAAAGATTATTTTGGCTTCAATAGGTCCTAAAATCCCCCATATGTTTTACATTAATATCTCCCATGTACAACCACAACATGGTTACAGTTTTATTATATGTATTGTAAAGATAAATAAATGCTTTTGTGAAACATTTTTTCTTTTATTTAACTTCTTATGTAACGATTTCGGATATTTGATATAGGTACACGAACATTCTTGATTCAAGTATCAATCTCGATCGGCTGATCTTGAAATAGCATTATGTGGAAGATATCATTAAATTAAGATTGTATTGAGTTTTACGGCACCAACTTCAAAACCTCAAGAGAAACGTTTAATTTGATTGGTCGTTAGGTTCGAAGACGTCTACACGGACAGACGGACAAAACCATTATTTTGTAGAGAATGCAAATAATCCCGGCGCAGCTCTTTATAGCAGTTTCGAATCCATTTCAGACATTGGGAGATAACAGCGTGCAGTGGACATGTCTCGGATTGGTGTGCATCCAAACTAATATTTATAATTGCGAAAGTCTGTCTGTCTGTTCCGTTTTTCATAGCTAAACCGCTGGACCGACTTAAATGAAATTTGGTATGCATATAGTTAATAACCCGCGTTCAATCATAGGCTATATATATATTTTTCAAAACTCAACCCTATCCTATATTAAGTAGTGGGTAAAAGTTTGTATGTAAATCATGCCTCTTCCGCTTTTATGGCTAAACACCTAGACCGATTTCAGACTCGCCTAGTTTGCGAGGTCTTACTAAGATCAACGCACTTCTGGCATTGCCACGAAGTATGCAATGTGATGAGTATTTTTTTAAGGGGTACTCGGGATTGGTGAATTAATTTATGAAGTATTGTGACAGGTATAAATGAATCTTGTCCTAATTTAAGTTGTACAGATTTTTGGGTTTCCTGTAATGATCTACAACTATAAATGTTTATGAATAAATAACTAAGTATGTAATATGATATAATTATGATGTGAGTGTATGCATATTGCCTAAAAATAAATAGAATGTTTCAAAGACTTTACAGTATTTTGGTTGACAGCTGACCGTACCAATGCGTGTCCACGTCACTATATCAAAAGAGAAGTGATTTGAAACAAAGTAATTGAGTTGGAAGTAGCTCGCAGTAACTTTGTCTCTCACTCGCAAGTGAGCGACTGAATGGGCTTTTAAGCGTTTAGTATGATGAAGCTTTTAGCCGGGAAGCGGCATAAAGGGTGGAAATGGATATTCGGTTTGTTGACTTGCTTATTGAGAAGCGTTCGTCACAATGTTGCTGATCAACTATGAATACTGTACATAGCTAAATAATATACCAATCTAATAACAATATACTTAGCAAATTATTATGTGTTATGTCTTTTTAGTCAGTCATACTTAAAGAATTAGATTGATAAATTGTTGATGTTTTAGTTATAAATAAATATATAGTGGAACAACAAAATTAACAACTAATTTTCTGTCACCCGAGGCAATAATCACATATAACAATTTTATTAGTTTTAGATTGTACGTAAGTATCTCGACAATGTATACTTTGAACCTATCCAAAAAATTTAAGTAAAAAAAACAGTCTAATATATCTATATCAAAAAATCCCACATCTGATGTTCATAATAAATATTAAAAAAGCCGCAAGATAAATACAAGAATAAAAATAATCCAAAGCATTATATAAATGCGTAGCGGAACGCATTAGTGCGCGGAAATGGCGGCGTACACATCGCGTATTGTGCGCGAGGAAAAATGATATAATATCATAACATCCTTTCATGACCATTACTGGGCTTCCCGCCCTCACACGCGCCGCAGATGAACGGCAACTTGACGCAGACGGTCCGCGACGATTATGTGCCTAATATCTCGCTGCTTCTCAGATGCTTGCTGATGATGAGTTTTTATTTATCTACATTATAGAAATTATGAATTGACTTTTTGATGATTATATAAGTTTTATACTTTAGCAGTTAAATATGCATATACGGAGCATGGCGGCTGATAGCCACCATTCAGGCGTCGGTCTTCTGTGGGAGTGTGGTACTTCCCCGGACGAGCCGGCCCATTCATGCTGCAAGCTAACAAAGCAAGCAGCGGTCTCCACACCACTACAAGTAGTGGCTCCATACCACTACAAAGTAGTGGCTCCATACTACAAAAAAATAATGTAAAAAGATGGAGGATCTTTTTCAGGAGCATAATCTTTGTCCTTCCGCCCTACACGAGACAAATCGGCCAGCTGGTCATTTGTCAAAAACCCTACATCCGCCTACTGAAAGCGGTCATTGTCGGGCCGGCAACTCTGTCTTCCAGCCGCTTCTCCTTACCACCGCGCAATAAAGTTTAAATTCCCGCAACTGTCGCGTAGAAAGAAAATAAGAATGGTGAATAAACACAATATGGTCTTTTCCAAAGTCCTGTCGGTTAAAACTGCGTCCGGGTGTGTCTATGAGCCTTTTAGCCTGTATTCGGCTTTGTGGTATTATATTTTTATGTCATAACTTATCGTGGATATTTTTAGATTTATAGTTTGAATAAATCAACTTAGCTATGCCGGGCATCGCGCCCTGCACTCGGACGCTATAAGGCTTCTCTCATGAATGTATAGTTATATGAGCCTGCTGCATGCTATTTTAACCTGCAACTTGAATGGGCCGGCTCGTCCGGGGCAGTACCATACTCTCACAGAAGACCGACACCTGAATGGCGCCTATCAGCCGCCA
>JADGIL010016845.1:4055-14899 GCA_020352625.1 Cactoblastis cactorum
CATTACGTTATGGCGGTGTCAGTATCAATATTACGTTATGATGGCGATATTGCGTTATGAGAAATAGATGGTTGTCAAATCTACCCATAACGTTATCGTTTTGATTCGGCTGTATCTTTATGAAAACGATTTATGATATATAACGCCCACTCCTAATTGACATGAAAAAATGTAGGCGATGTATACATATACAGGCATGGATGTACTTGTAAATAAAATCACGTACCAGAGCTATGTACCAAACGTATACCAGAAAAAAACAGGTTTAAAAATACCTGCAAGAATTTTCTTACTTTAAAGTATTGAAGCCCGAGCAAAGGCACAGACAGAGCACACAAGTAAAATACTTTGATGTGGATTGCAAGTATTAAGCGCGATTAATATATCATCTTGGCATCATAGACTTTGTTTATTTTGAATTTTAGTGTCAATCATCGAAAAATTATGAAAAAATGACGTAAAAACTAAAATTTATTTACCCTTTTTTCTTTAAATTTCTGTGTAATGTATCTCGCCTCGCAGTCCACTCAGTAACTTATTAAAATGTGTGCAAAAGCTGCATCTTTGGAGGGCTTATTTTCTATGGCTACTCGACAGAATTGTATGGTAAAAATGAAAAGGTACCCTGTTGCTAATCTGAGCAAACTACCAGCTGATTCTGAAGCAGTTTTGGTACCATTGTGTCGCGTAGACGGTATTCCTTCTCTATTATACACCGTAAGATCTCAACATCTGTGGTACAAAAAAGGGGAAATCGCGTTCCCAGGCGGCAAGAGCAATAAAAAAGAAAATATGATAGAAACAGCCCTTCGAGCAACAGAAGAGGATACAGGCTTAAAACCCGAGAAAGTAGATGTTTGGGGTAACGGGCCCGCCTTTCCAGGGAAGGATAACAAAATATTAGTCACTCCTGTCATAGCTTCCATCAATGAGTTAAGCGATGCTGATTTGAATGTAGACAACAGAAAAATTGAGGAAATATTCACGGTGGCTTTAGAAGTGCTTTGTGATCCAAAAAACCAATTTTGTTCCAAAAATGAAGGATTCCTTCTGCCAGTTTTCGCTGCGGACAAATACATAATAAGAGGTCTGACTGCGTACATAACACATGTATTTCTGAACTGTGCTTTATCTAAAGATGTTTATAATAACGACTTATTGTCGCGAAAGAAACTCATGTCCAGTGAATGAATACATTACAGAGATTCTTCATTTATTAGTTAGATTATATCTATTACAGCACAGGTAAATTAAAACATTATGTAAAATAAAACAAATTAATTAAACAAATTTGTTTATTAAAGTACAAATGCTAATATTGACTTTATATTATGCTATAATTTATATAAGTAATCAGCAAATTAATGCCATTGAGCAAGGCACGCGTATTTTCTACAAGAGAAATAAGAATTGGTAGCAAGTGAAGGCTTATAATTATTAGATTATAGGAGTGAAATTCATATATACGTTTTCTTATCTAAAAAAAGGAAAAGCAAAAAAAGGTATAAAAAATAAAACACCAAGAAAGAAAAAATAATATTAATCCAGCTTTATTCCTTAACTTTACATTATAATCTAGTATGTCTAGTATTAATATTTTATACATTGTCCATTTGACATGTTGGTTGTGTCTCGCCCTTGTCTGTGTGTGTACTATGTTTGTCATTAATGTTTGCTTCATATATATTTTCCCATGTTAATAAACATAATAAAAAAATATATTCGCAAAACCTGTGAAATTAAAAATGTCTACTAAATAAATAGGTGGTCCATCTTAAAGCCTCACTTCCTAACATTCTACTCGAATTGTCACAAACATAAATACGTTATTAAATAACACGGGTATTGTAAAAAAGAACTATAACATATGTAAGTACTTAAATTATATAACAATATACTTCCTTTTGACAGGTAACATAAGGGCAGGCAAGAGCTGTCACATTTTTTTTAAGTTGGTAGGTAATAAAAATATTGGCTGAGCCAAAATTAATGCAAAACGAAAGGCAGGGGCATTAAAAAAATTAATAATGGCGGCAAAGTTTTTTTTTTTTTGTTAACCTACTACTAATCTAGGATAGTCCAAAAGGACAATTAGAAGAATACTGTAAACCGATCTTACACCTATTGTGAATATTTATAATACAAAAATAAATTTCTGCACGCCTATTCGTTGTTTGAAGATTGAAACTACGCTAACTTACTATGACATGTAAATTTTTTTGTAAAAGGTACAATTGGTTAGATACCATTCGTCACGGAAAAGTATCTACAAGTTTACTGAACTTTCTTGATAGTGCCAAAGTGTGTGCCTGACGTCACTGTCACATTAACAATATTGACAGTTTAAGTCAATTCTTGTAAATATTACCGTTTAAAAACACATATGACGTGATGTTTCGTTAAACATTCAGCACCTCTGCCGAGCTCAAATATTATCAAAGAAATAAAAATAACACGTACATAAATATCTATACCAGAGCAGTACACTTCTAACCGAATCATTTCATGGCCACTGTCACTTTTCATGTGCACTCAATATCGACATTATTGAAAATTGGTGTTCTTTGAGAAATTGATACAAAAGTATTTAATACTATGCTTTACGATAATTTTAGGTTAGTCACACAAACAACCGTGACAGCCACTTTAAGCGCAAATAATAAAAATAGTTTTTACCGTGTAGCTAGCCTAAAATATCATTTACTCACCAATTCGTACAATATAACCACTAATATTTTGGATTGCACCATCATATTCATATATTAGAAATTAACATCTTAAAAACAATGTACTTAAAAATCTTTGCTTTCTGCTGACATTAAAATCCTCGTACCAAAAACTATAATTTTATAATTTCTATCATAACATAGTGATATCGTACAGCAACTAGAAGATGCGTGTCATTTTGAGTTTTTGAGTCAATGTTTGGTTAAAATGTTTCCTAGCGTCATCGCCTTGCAGTAGCATAACACAAAAATACAAATATTTTCAATGATTTTTTATATTTTTCCATTCGGTTAATCACTTAACATACATAACCAGTTTATTATTTTTAATAAATTAATGTTGGCAAGCATGGTGAATTACAGTCGAGAGTCGAAATTGGCGCCATTCTAAATGCAATTATACCAACAATACAAAATTATGAACTTAATTTCAAAACGGTGGACATCAACAATCGTTTTCGCGCCTAATAACTGTTGTACCAAGGCTATTCACTCCACGAAATTAAAAAGACATGTTACTCTGTGTTATTCAGGTCATTGACGTCGATCGGGATGGAGGTCGTGAACGTGGGCGTCTCTAATTCCTCGTGTTTCTTCATTTTCAACGCCTGGAAAAGAAAATAGATATAAAACATAGAATTGAATAATTTCTAATACACATATAAGACTGTTCTGGTTTAAGGGCTTCAGGAGGCCGTCCGGAGATTCCTAAAAATGGTTTATTATAACAAGTCATTTATGAACATAAAGATAGCGTAGTCGCCAGTCAGTCGGTAGTCCCCTTATTAATACTGAACAATTACACATCAAACTTTTATCGCAATATGTTTGATTAATCACAAAAAATGTAAATAGACGTATCTATAATAAAAAATAATATCAAGATTATTACAAACATTAAATAAATATTTACAAAAAGTTAATCCCACAGACAACATTAATAATGTCAATTATAAACCAAAGACTATGTTACTCTATATTAAGTTAACACTGACACAATCCCACGATCCAAAAGCTCACCGTGATTGAAAAACTTCGTGTTTAAATATGATTTATGTAGTACATATTAATACAATGAAATCGCATACATAGAAAGTGACAGATATATTGTTTCTCGTACACATATGGAGAGTGTGATTAATGTTCCCTATATTCATTATTTTTCGCCGTAGATTTTACTCAAAACGTTGTCAACTAAGATATTAAAGCTTCATTCAGACTATTATATTATTTACCAACCAACCAACAGATTACCGTGAAGACTAACCAGCAAGCGAACGTAAGATGAACGAACGAAACTTTATGAATACAAATATTTTCCTTGCCCAAAATCAAATCATCAAAAAAACTAATGTGCAATGAGCGCAATTTCTATCCAAATGATATTCAAATTTAGAATGTTAGGTGACCTATTGAAAACGAAAAGCAACAAAAAATAATATAATGTTATGTTCGAAATGCAGTATAAATCTGGCTGATATGATTTAAACATGTTAAAAAACAAAATACAACAAAAAAATGAGCGGGAATTTCGAGAAACGTTTTTTTTTTTTTTGTATTATGTAGCGATGAGTCAGCAGTGGCAGTGGCATGTTCACACAACGTACCGAGTCCTGGCCGTTCTGCCGCACCGGCGTCGGGGAAAAACTCAGACCTTTTGCTGACAACTGTTGATAACATTACATACAAATACATACGATTATACAAGTAAACGATACACATATACTGCTTATAATTTTAATATTTAGAAGTGTATGAAAATATAGGAAATAGGATTTCGATTAGGATAATAAAATAAATATAGAAGGTATTTATAACAGCAGAAGTAATAGAGATACAGGAATAAATTTAGAAAACTCAGAATTACTATTTGCTGTCAGTAATCACACACAACATATCCCTTAGTGTATTTTAAATTTAATATGAATGTTTGGAAAATGTCTTTGCTAATGCAGCGTGCACAGTAGAAGGCATTGAGGCTGACAGTTATGGTATTTAATAATTTTAAACCTTATTACGTTGCCATAAGAGTTAGATTGTTTGCTCTAATCTTTGCTTGTCAATAACAACTGCGGATCAAATCATTTTTGGCAAAAAAGAGCTGTAGTAATGGTGTCTTCTATCATTGATATCTTGTCTGCCGTGTTTTTTCGTGTTTGTTCTTGTCCGCCATTATTTTTAATTTGGTTTGGTATTTACGGTAAGGAGTTTAGATGTTTTATTAGCTGATTCAGATGAGATAGAAAGCGGTCACCGTGGTCCGTAAACCTAACTTAATGTCTAAATAATCTCTTCACACTTTGGTTGTTAGCGGTGAGAAAAAGGCAACATTCGGGAGTTGTCTAACAACCTCCATCTTATTCGTTTATCATTGTGACAATCATTTAATTAAGGTAAACCAAACGCATTCAACAAAAGACACATTAAGATCTTATGGAAACACCAATAATAGGTATATAGAGGTACAAAGTTCACCATAATTATCGAAATTAGTTGAACATTTCGCTTTTAAATATGATTAACTAATTAAATGTTATTAATACTTGATGAGGTTGATCGACTTTTGTTTAGACATTCAGGCAATCGTCAAATATGTCCAAATCTTCCGATGCGATTAAGAGTACACTAGCTTTTATCCGCGGCTTCCCTCGCGTAAATTTTAGGAGGAAGAGCAAGAGACAAAAGTAGCCTAAGTCGCTCTCCAGCCTTTCAACTATCAGCACATAAAAAAATCACAGTAGTTCGTTGCTCCGTTTTGACGTGTAAGACGGAAAACAACACATTTACACGTTTATAATATTTGTATGTACAAGTCTGTACTACTCATGATCATCAATCGCATGTACGGAACACATACCTGCTGCAGTTTGTAGTGGTTGATGATGTCCTGGTCGGCGGGGCAGCTCTGCGTGAACGCATCGAGCTGGTACATGTGGTACATGTAGCGCCACAGCGCCCGGAAGCTCGTCTGAAAGTGGAATTTTACCTTTTGTACTAAGACATTGGTTCATTACGGAAAAAAATATTATTGGCTTCTCTAGTAGTTAAATTACTTAAGTTTATAGTTGTATTGAGAAATATTATGATAGGTGTTAACGTTCTGCGTGCAGTACCATAGACAGTACAGCACACGACGATGATCAATGTGGCGACGATCTTTCCCTCTCAATTTAAAATTAACATTGAAACAGCTGACTCTAAATAAAAGCTTTAAACTTTACGTAATTTTTTTAACCCTCTGACCATCAAATTGGCAGATACAATAGAAGAAAGCAATGGAATCCTACTAATATTATAAATGCGAAAGTTTGTGTGGATGTACATATGTAGGTATGTTGGTTACTCTTTTACGAAAAATGTATTGGGCAGATTTATTATAGGTTATATGTATATCAGAATAACTTATAGGTTACAGACCAAATATCATGCGAGCGAAGTCGCGGGCAAAAGCTAGTATATCAACAATAATACACATAGCACTAAAAGTGTGAAAAAATATCAACTTTACTGTAAAAGAGAATGCTGATAAGATAGTGTACCGGTATTTCGAAGTCGACGAAGTACTTTCCGGCGACGCGGATGTGCTGCAGCCGCGGCATCAGCTCACAGTCGAAACAGCACATCGTGTCGCCTGTCAGGAACCTGCAAAAAACAAATTTTATTAAAACTATATTTATATATAGGTTACTATTGTCCAATTTCATCCAAGCTTTCCAACAAATAAGCCGAATTGGATAATTTTTTTTTTGTTAAAATCATGATTTAGCCGAAGTGTTCCTAGCTATGTTTTAATCCTTAAAAAGAGGGGTGGAAAGTTTGATTTGTGTTTTGTTATATTTATTTATTTAATTACTTGTGATTTGGAAACATCCATGCAATTAAGATCGCTGACGTACCTGGTGCCCCTGCGCTCAAGCAGCGCGTCGATGCGGCCGAGGTGCGCGCGCAGCGCCGCCGACTTCTGCTCGTCTTTACGCACCAGCACCAGCTTCAGCTTCGAGTACAGGTTCTCGATCAGGGACGCCACCTCCTTGTCCTGCCGGGTTCAGGTTAAAATATATAATAAGCTTACTCCATATTCGTTTAGCCTATCGATACCTTCATTAGTTTTCATTAATAAGTGTTAACTTTGGGGACTTCCGATCGATATGTTAAGGAAGATAACGTTACAGTTAAGATTATCGTAATCGTAAGTCTAAAAGTCGAGCAAAGATGAACTATTATTTTCTATCGATCACCACCTATCTCATTTGTAATATAATTTAACCTATAACATAACTATCAAAACACAAAGTCCAACTCCTTGACATACCTCACTCCATTTCAATCAGAAAGACTTCTATCTCTAGAAAGATCTAAGTACAGCAATGATAACTCGAGTAGATTAGTATGGTTTAAAAATAAAAACTTGCAAATTACCTGTACAAATAAGTTGTGTCCGCCAGGTACCGACTTCATGATGTGCCTCTCAATTTTTTCGTTTTCGAGTATCGCCAGGCCGTTGTCGATCAGTATGGGCGGGTGCGTCGCTTCGAAGTTCGTGCGGAAGTCTGGGGGCGGCTTTTGCATGTCCACTGTCGTCACCTGAAACCGACATGCGTATTCGTTATACTCGTCATATACATATTGTCACGTCTTTCTCTAAATAAGAGAAGTAAGAAGAGAGAAGAGAATATTTATTCCTAGAGACAACATTTTTGGTGGGATACACACAAATCTTTATAAAAATAAATTTTATTTTCGTCATTGTTTCGTACATATGCAACTGCAATAAAAACAATGCATTTTTTAAAGTTTCGTTTAAATTTGTTGTGTTGCTTTTAATTAGTTAATTATTTATTTAATTATGTGCCTTACAATAAATTTAACGATGAAATTTTTCAACATATATTTCATTATGGCCGAGTTGTGACACAGTTTGACTGTTTAGATTTACGTAATACTTGTGAATACTTATTCATTTATAACAAACTTTCAAGAAATATTATTTCATCGTTTTAAAGGCCATTTGTTTTCATGGAAAAACAATTACCAAATTAATGAGGAAATAATGCATAAGCATAAAAAATAAATATAATTTGAAAACCATAATAACATAACAGGCATAACGATTAACATGGCAGTCCGCTACCCGGGATGTTTCGCCGAAAAATTATGAGGCTTACTCAATCTGTGTGATTTGTCCCTATATATTTATTTATATTATAGTTTGCTGATTAAAATACTTAAAATTCGATTCTTTTTTAAAATTAATAAACTTATCTTTAAAAAAACGCTAGCCACTTTACTGTTCGGTACTACTCGCTCAATGTCGACCAACTTTTGGAATTTTAATCAGTAATGGAACAGTTATTTTGTAAGAAAAAAGTAGACCAAGATGTATGTTACTATATACTAAATTAATTTTGTTACTTTACAATATTACTTAATGTATATGCAGTTTGTTTCGTCTTGCATTTATATTAATTAATAATTAATTAGATTTACGTAAACGCCGTTTAGTTAGTTACTCATGTTACGAATAATTTTTAGATAAGTATTATAAAAAGCTTACTAGAGTTAGTCATATACTTAACTGATAAAAGTTAACAAACAATAATTTGAGCACAAAAAATATTTCTCTTTATGGTTAGGTATACTAGTAATTGTCAATTCAATTTACTATGCAAAACCAGAGCAGGGCCTCTAGCGGTCGTTTGAGAAACTAAACTAGGTGTCATACAAAATTGACGATTACGATAATGAGAACGTATTTTTCGTTTTGAGAGTACAGACCTATGTACAGCAAATGTTTTCTCTGGCTTTGTACGGTGGAAATCTACCTACCTTGAGGCTGATTGTTTTGAGTTCAGCTAGTAGGTATAGGTCCATGAAGTACTCCTGGCAGAACAGACAGGCGCCCTTCCGCCGCCCATCGATTGTTGATGCCTGTAATTAAATAAATTTAAAAGTTTAAAAACACATTAATTTCTCGCTGCTCAGGGTATAAAAATAAAACGTAGAATTTGCCTGCAGCTTCTCTTTACTTATATATTGTAAAGGCCAATTAAGGGAAAAGGATTTCAGGAGTAGGTCCATATAATATTCTTTTTGACACACGCATATGGAACAGAGCAATAAGAGTAGCGTCTTATTACTAAATGTAGTTTTAATTAATGTTAAAAAAAATAACTGTGTCAATAACCTATAACCGGAAATTCTCATCAAAGGCGATGACGTCTTGCAACCTGTCAATGCCTGAGTGTGCGTGGACTTGACAGTACCACCAAGACCACGACCCTTGGCTCTATCTACCCCGTAAGGTATGAAGACGTAAATCTGTGTAAATTATACAAAGCCCTATCCAATTTCCCTTGTCATCATCATGATGATGATGATGATGTACACTAGATAAAGTGTTACAACAGTTATCAATACTAAAATAGAAAAACCGCCAGAAAATAGGGCACAGCATTATATTTTATGTTAAAATCAGAAATTATAATCGGTAATAGCTCCGTTTACTGATTTCCAATATTTTTAAAGTTATTTTATGTAGACTTAGACATTTGAGGCAACATGTTATATTTTTCAAAAGCTAGTTTTTAAAACAGGTTGTTATTGCGTGCGATTCTAGAAATAAAAACTGAATAAAATGATACGAATTTAATTTCGCTACCTAATACTTTGTCTGTTGTAAAAAGAGACAGCACGAGTGATGAGAATGTCACAGAATTCTTTAAATACTGGGGAGTGAACTGCACAGTGTAGCTTTTACTACTGCATAATTAAGATACGATGTTAACTACCAAAAGCAAAGGAATTTTGTTAATGAACGTTGTTAATAGTCACTTTAATGGTAGTGGTCTCTGAAGCATTCTGTATGAATATTCATGAGACTATTGTTCAACATAAGCTGTAGCTGATTGCCTCATAAATTGTAGACATCTCGCACATTCGCACAAGGACATCTGTTTACCTCGCAATATCAATTCGAATGTACATACGATACGTACATCATTCTGACGTTTGACGTGTAAACATTGTATTTATACAATCACCGATACTGCAGTGCTTGTACAATTTACATAAACCCGCTCAAAGCAAATAAGTGATGTCTACGTGTTTTTTTAGTTACCAACTGCTCAAAACGAGAATCAAAATCAACTGTATAATTATTAAAACGATATAAAATTGACGGAAGCCTGGTGCAACAAAATAATATAACTATCAGGAAAATAGCTTCAACATAGTGACTAAGCTAGAGAAAGAGGCACAAAATGCAAGTGACGCATGCAACCTCAGAAGGGAGTATTCATTAAAGTTTATCCAGTTTTTTAGATATAACTTGGAAATGGTACTTATACTCACGAAATGGTGATAATAACTATATTATTAAGTACTTGTAAAATTATTCAGCATTGGATTTGGATTAGATTGCCCATGTCAATTAAGAAAAAAAAACAAGAAAGGAAAGATCACACTATTCATTAATTTTTGAATCATGACAGTAGTAAAAATATTTATAGTGTAATGTTCTCATCAAAATAATGCAGAAAACATTCAAGTTTATGATGCTGAATCACCATGACCTCAGCTGACAAATGAACCCAAACCTGTTATCAATGACAATTTTAATAAAGTACTGTGCAGGGATTAGGTCATTACAAATACATGCAAATCAAAAATATACCTACTCAAAGTAGATATATTAACACGCATGGAGTATGTTCGAAAGCTCTTTGTTCCATCGTGACTCATCGATAGCCGAGGTCAAAGGGCTTTCCGTACTCAAACGCCCATTCTGACTTTCTACGATCATTTGTTAACAAGCGTTGATTTTAACTGTCCTTTTATTTGTGCTATGAGAACTAAACTATTTGGGAGCAGTTCAAAGGTTTGTAAATGCGTGACTAATAAAGAACAAGACTTTGCACAATACTCGTATAAGCTCCTCAACCATTCATGTGTGTTCATATTTCAGTTCTTCGGTACGAGTAAGAGAGATTTAAAATAGGAGTACAATATTGAAATGAAAGAAATTTAACGGATTTTATCGCGGTTTAATCACTACACACAAAGGAATTTTATACTGTTTTAAGTTCTCTATGTGTAACTACGTGAAGATGGATGCTGAAA
>JADGIL010016846.1:0-18941 GCA_020352625.1 Cactoblastis cactorum
AAACCCTATGATAACCCTATGAAATTCAATAAGGAATCAATCCTGCGGGAACTCCGGGATAAAAAGTAGCCTATAAGAATGTTATTCTGCGTCTTCCACTACCTACACACCAAATTTCATCGTAATCGGTTCAGTAGTTTTTGCGTCAAAGAGTAACAAATCATACTGACATATGTACTAATAAACTTTTGCATTTATAATCTTGTGTCGTCAAGAGTGAGCCTGTTTTTAATGATCTTGTTTTAAAATCAAGGTAAAATAAACTTTAATACTTAATACAATTTTAAATTAATAGTTTTTCTATATAATAGTATGATAAATCACTACATACTATAAAAACAAAGTCGCTTTCCGCTGTCTGTTTCTATGTATGTGCTAAGATCTTTAAACCTAGCAATGGATTATAATGCGGTTTTTTATTACATAGAGTGATTCTCAAGGATGGTTTATAATCCTTTGCGAAGCTGACTTGACCCGGGTTCCTAGTTACTAATAAATTCAATAAAATATTTCTACCAAAATAAATTAGTGTCAGTTTTCATAGTGGTATGGAGCCACTGCTAGTAGTGGTATGAAGCCACTACTTGTAGTGGTGTGGAGTCAGCTACAGGCTTCTTTTTAGCCTGTAGCACGAATGGGCCGGCTCTTTTGGAGAAGTACCACACTCCCACGGAAGACCGACGCCTGAATGGAGGTTATCAGCCGTCATGCTCCGTCCGGTGAGTGGAAGAGCCGGGGGGCCAACTTCTAACACTTCAAGGGTTTTTACAGACCGGCAACGCTTCTGTAACCCCGCGGGTGTTGCAGTTGTCTATGGGCGGCGGTGATCACTTAAAGTCTCGTGACCCGCCTGCTCGTTTGCCTCCCTCTGACATAAAAAAAAAGCCTAGGAGATCGAATCTGAAATGAGGAGTAAATCTGTAAAAGAACAAAAGTTACTGAAACAATTCAGACATCTAGCTTTTTGAAGTGGCAGTGAGCGGGACTGGCATTTTACTTGCAAGCACAGCATCAGACACCCACCCACCATATTATGTCAATCGATCAAGGTCGCAGGAAGATACGGGATGGGGGCCACTACCATCTAATCTTCTTGGAACTATTAAAAAACCCAGCATTGGACAAACAGCAGTAGACTTACTGCAGATGAAACGACCATGATAATGATGAAAACATACCATTGTATTCTCTTTTCGCTAATAGATGGCGTAAATGTTTCCCAATTTTAGACATAGCCTCCTTAACTCTCCTTTGATTGAGTTCAAGTGCATTTAGCTTCTGCATTAAGGCAATTCTCCTGTCAGGAACTACTGCCATTAAATTAAACCTGCAAATAAATATGTAAAATAATAAGAATAGATCAAAATACTAATGAGTCAGACATGAAGAGTAGTAGGTAGGGTAAACCCCCAGTACATTGGTCAGATGACATTGTTAGGTTAATAGAAAGTCAGTGGATGAAGAGACTGGCACAAGACTGTGGGAATTGGCTCATAAAAATGAATCCATAAAAACATGTTGTTTTAACATTAAGGTTAATAAACAATACTAAGTTGAGGAATTGTGAATATATGTTTTCAAAATTATTTAAATGATATTTTACCTTATATCATGTACTTGCTCTCCAGCATCTCGGCCAAGTCTTTCTGCCATAACTCTTCTGAATTTGTCTGTCCAGTCTTCATCGACTGCCCAGGGACCGTGGTCTGTGGGGTATGGCTTCAGACCATCCAATTCAAATAGGTGACCGTTTATAGGCACAAAACTGACAAAATGGTAAGCTTCACCTAAATCAGACAGAATAAGGATAGCCATAAAATTTTTGATAACAATAAAATATTGTAAGGACAATCTGCATATTTAAAATACATATTTTCAGTATAACAAATGTTTCATACTCACAATTTTGATAAATTTAAAAAAAAAGAAATTAAAGTTTAGTTATTACAATCCCCAATAATTAAAAATCATATGCCAAAATCTAAATTATCATTGATCAAAATCCCACTGATTTCTCACACATTTAAATTAAGTTATTTTGAATAGAAATACATACATATATGTAAGTCTTTTAGTGTTTAAAAAAGATGATTGTAAACTAAGAAACCTGTAAAGCGCCCAGTAGAAACACCAGCATTCTTGTCAGTTTTTTTACGAGCTTGAGGAATGGCATGTGAGTTATGAGCACATGCCAACTCAGGAGTATTCCCTATTGCCCATCCCTTGTTCTCTGGATTCATTCCTAAAGTGTGGTGCTGCAAATCAATAAATACACTTCAGTTATATCTTTAAAAGTCTATGATTTGTAAAACTAATATTTTTTCTTTAAGTCTCTAATATTATTAATTTATATATGACAATGGTATGTGATTACCTAAATAATGAAACGCCTAACTGTGGTAATTAACATTTTAGTAACAACGTTCTTGTAAGAATTAAGTATATTGTTCTTTAAAAAAATCATAATTACATGTTTTCATCATTGTTTTATTGTCAGCCTTACCTTCAATCTGCTCAATGTTTCACCAAGATGCAAATTAGGACAATTTAATAATATAGACAGCAATGCGTGAGTTGCACAACTATTGGGCACCATTTGTTGCGCAAAAAATATATTATTAATGGTTTCTTCATCACGAACGAAGCTCTCAATTTGTTCTACAAATTTTCGACGGGACCTCCTTTCTTCTATCCATCTAAATAGAAATATAAATCCATAAACTGGGCTTTCTAGAGGTTTGTGTAAGTCGTAAATCTCTTCAACTTGAACTCCCTTGACTCCGAAGTCCTCGAGAAGTAACGTAAAAAGTCCGGGATCACTTTCTAACTCCAACCATCCTTCTGTGAGGCTGTTCAGTTCTACGGGCATATTTTTCATAGATATTGATTATAAATACTTTACATTTGTTACAAAGAAGTTATTTATTTTATTAAATGAATCAGGTAGGTACGTTACAAGTTACGAATACTTTTTGTTTATTTTAAAATAAGTCAATGTCATTAATCCATCAATGTCATATTGTCAGTTGTCGTTTGATTTGACAAATTCAGAATAAAATGGCAAAGATCTAAACATTATACCGCCTTGTCCATGATCTGTTTATCAACTAGTTGTATGTTATTAACCCCCGATACAAAAATAGGGGAATTATAAGTTTGATGTGTATGTGTATGTGTCATTCTGGCTGTGGTATCATAGCTCCCAAACGGATGAACCAATTTGGAAAATTCTTTTTTGTTAAAAAAAAGTGACTTAATCGAGAGTGTTCCATGTTTTTAACCTTATCTACTTCAATGCCATACACCTCCATACACGAATAAAGGGGTGTTATAAGTTTGACGTGTGTGTTGTGCCGGGTGTTTATAAAATTTTTGACTTAATTACTTTTTAAAGAAAGCTTTTACTTTGTCCATTCATGGTCCATTCGTATTTTACTTTGTAACAAACGTAACTGTTCAGTTTCGTGAAAATTATCTTTTAAATGCGAAATATTCCGATTGTATAATCACATCTTTATAAATGCATTTAAATGTGTTAAATGTTTTAGTTTTTTAAATATAATTGTTAAAAATTTAGTGTGTTATAAACAGTTACGTTAACGTAATTGTTTTTACAGTCACCTTTGTAACAAATAAAAATTATTATTAAAAAATAACAAAATTCCCGACTGCAAATGCTAATGACTGACTAAAAAGGAGAAAACAAACTTTACAATTTAGTTGAATCGTATGTAATGCACAAGGTATATATTTTAACCTAGCTAATACCCGCGACTTCGTTCGATCAATGGATACTATAATATCTTGTCAGCCCCTTGTTCGGTTACAATAAATTATATGCCCAGGGAACCGTACATTTTTTTGGAATAAAAAGTAGCCTATCTTGTATTCTAGCCCATCGCTGTGCCAAATTTCATCCAGATCCGTTCGGTAGTTTTTGTGTGATGCGCGTACAAACATACAGACAGACAAAAATTTTAAAAATAATGGTTTTTGCTTCTATAGGTCCTATAAAGAGCCCCTGTATATGTTTTTCTTAAATATCTCCCATGTACAGACATAGCTCAGTTACAATTTTATTATATGTATAGATAATTGCAGGAGGGATAAACAGATCTACGAGACATCGTTGTGTCTACCAATTTGTCCCACTTGCAGTTTAACTAAATGGTAAAGCTTATTTTCCCCTGTATAGTCATTAAGCATTTGCAGTCGGGTTTTTTGTTCTTTTTCTTAATATTAATTTTTATTTTAGACTATTTAGTATGAAAAGTGTAATAAAAAAACAGCAAGATATATATATATATTTAGAATCGCTATGAAAATCCCTTTATTTTGATTCCTCATTCGATGGGTTTGGAGAGAAAAAAATTTTCACGCTCACTTTATGACGTCATAAATTCGCCATTTTGCATTTTTTATATATCCAGTGTCACTTGCACTGTCATGATGAATCCAATGATACCTCATATGTTTAAATCCTTCAAGCCGTTTAGGCCCTAGGAGGGAACATAGAAATCTACATACATACGCCCGAAAAACATAACCCTCCTTCTGCCGCAGCCGGGTAAAAAAGGATTATCCAAATCATTTTAGGTTCCAGGTTCATCGGTATGGAATTTATAATACCACAGACAGAATGACACACACACACACTTCAAAATTATAACACTCACTTTTTGCGTCGGGGGTTAAAATATATATTATTGTTGAGTTTAGTGTCCCATAATAACAAGTCTCGAACTTAGTGTGATTTGTCTCTGTTATTTTATTTATCTATGTAAAATAATACAACTTTTTAAAGTATTCAACAACATTTATTTTGTATGTACAATCTTAATTTCCTTTAGTTTGTACAATGTACAAATAATAAATGCACAACTTCAGCATTGTAAAATTCTAAACAAAAGATTTGCAGGCACGCACAATAAGAATCAGTTGCTACAAATATTTTAGCAGAAGCACATGAACATAGTTATTTTAATATTCTAGGTTTTGGTCCCATTAATACTTTTTTATAACAAAGCTCTTATGTTTTCCTTAATAATTTCCTCAGATTCGCTTTCAGGCAAATCACACGGGAAACCGAGACACAGACACGCGTCAAGAATTTTTATACGTATGACTTGGTAAGTATGAAGTTGCTCGAATAAGTAGAAAACACTAAAACTTGTCAGAAATGATCTTCAAATCAACTGCAGTCAACATGCATGGGTGCTTTTACTTTAATTATTTATGAGTTAAATATTTTTAAACATATTGGGACAAGGTATTTAGCTTTAGTTAATTTTTATTAAGCTAGCTAATCAAGTTCTTAGAACATTTACCGTTGTTAAATAATGATAATAAAGCACTGATAAGGAAATTTTACACTGAACACAAAAAGGTTAGTAAGATGAGATTATCAGAAAACTTGCCGAATAGAGTAAATTCGATTTGTGTCTAATGAAAGTTGTGCAATCAAAATGTGTACAAATTACAATCCCTATACTTGTCCCTCTTGATATGTTGCCTGTTAATCGAAGACTCGACTAGAATATAAAACGAGCGAACGAACATTAAGGTTTAATCTAATCTTTCTTCGCCAGCTTTCGATGTTCTTTACACAGACTACGGTTTAATTATCATTTTACAATAGTTATGTAGGTATTATCAACTTCTAATATGCAGTTCGGCGTTAACTAATGAGTTTTTAAATCACTTATGTACTTAATGTAACGAGAGTACTCGTATGAACACTCGTGGGCCGGGCGGAAATTTTCAGAAATTAAGTATTATCGTTAACACTCAACAAGTATACTACTGATGCTGTTACGATGTGATAAGATAAATACATATAATTAGAATGGCACAGTGCTACTAACGCGTCTACAATATTGCTCTAAACAGTGTATACAAGAATCAGTTGTTTTCACGTGCCATATTGTTATAGCAAACGTGTTTGGAACAGATACTTAATTGGAAGATTTTCATAACTTACATACTACACATAGCAAAACTTTACAAAACTCAATTATTATGTACAGGTTGGTACGAAAAGTAACTAAACATTACAACTTCATAATATCACATAAGTACAATCGCTTCCGTTCCTCCAACTTACAAAATTAAATAAATCAATCGTTTCATGTGTAGATATATGTATGTATATAGGTACAAACATAACGCGTGCGCGTTATATATAGTACATTTAATCTAGCTAGGATCATCTCATGAAACGGTAGTCGATTTAAAGTAACGTGGAGTGCCAGCGGAAATTTCATCTGATGGCGTGCGTGGGGTTGTATGGTGGGGGCGGTGTCTTAGGGACTTGTGATCTGTGGACGGGGGCGATGGCTATGGAGTGTGGCGGCGGGCGGGGGACGTCGTCCAGCTGGCCGGGGATGGGGGGCGCGGGCGCTGTCTCCAGCCGAGCGCTGCTGCTTGCGGGCAGCAGTCGCGCCGGGTTTAGCTTGATCGCGTCGTCGTAGGTGGGCGGAGCGCCGGCCACAGTGTCATAGTCTGGCGGCTTCTGTTGCATACTCTCGTCGTCTGGCATCGAAATCACATGGATTGGGTCGTCGATCTAAAATCGAAGAAAATTGAAATATATTTTACTTATGCTAAAACTGCAACTGAGATATATGTGTAGGTCTTGTTAGAACCTATAGAAGTCAAAGCGATTTTTTAAAGTTTTTTACTGTCTTATATCCGTATTTTTGTACAAATCTGCTGAGTGGAATTTGAAGCGGTTTAAATGTATTTTTGAAAATCTGACTTAAAATATAGTGCTGGTTCATATTGACCATAGAAATTACGCGCAGACAATGTCGCGGGCATAAGCTTGCCGAGTACAATTTTATTAATTTTCAAATAAATCCTTCCAAAATCTGCCATAATGTATATGCCTACATTATCTTCAGTATAGGGAGGCAGATTCTTGACGAATAAAATTGCGCACTCATAAACTAATGACCGAAACCTTATGATAAGGTTAATACTGCTTAAGGCATCATGTCTGGGGAATTTAAAACAAAAATATTGATTAAAAGCATTAAAAGTATGTTTACAAGAGTATTAGATTTTCAGTTTTAGCTGCACTTTCCTTTCAGATATATGACAATGAAACAGTCAAGAGTCGAGAACCGGATGGAATAGAAAAGTAATAGAAAAATATTAGTGTTGTTGTAAATAGTAATGTAAAAAGATAATATGTAAGAACTTAGAATATTAGTTTTTAGTAATGTAAAAATCTTGTGGTATCGAGATAATATGTAAGTACTTGCTATTTTTCTGTACTAGGTAAACTTTTTTATATGAGACAAACAGTCTTGAGAATCGTAAAACTACTACTCGAAAGTCGAGTTTAAAAAAAAATTAACCAACCTGGTGAGTATCAGGCGACGCGCGATCATGCTGCGGCTGCCTGGCGGGCGACTGCAGCCAGCAGCACATGGCAGCGCATATGAGTAGTGCGCCTGCGACGATGCAGGCGACGCCTACGTAGCGCACCGGCTCTGCGTAGTCCTCCGCTAGGCCCAACCAGTTGATCAGTGCGCCGGCGCATAACAGCACCATGCCATATCTGTACGGCCTCTGCGACTGTCTGCCTTCGTCTAGGGACATGCCTGGAAGAAAAAAAGTATATATGTATGTATTAATACGGATAGATCCGGTCTATAAAAGATTCGTAGTGGTATGAGCCTGCTGCATGCTTTTTTAGCCTGCAGCATGAATAGGCCGACTCATCCGGGGCAGTACCATACTCCCACAGAAGACCGAAGCCCGAATGGCGGCTATTAACCGCCATGCTCCGTCCGGTGAGTGGGAGAGACGGAGGCCCCACTTTAAAAAGCCGGCAAATTTTTTAAAGGCAACGCTTCTGTGACCCCGCGGGTGTTGCAGTTGTCTATTCTATGGGCGGTGGTGATCACTTAACATCACGTGACATAAACTCTCTTACATAAAGAAAATGTTTATGGCGAGGATATAAAGATGCAAATAACATGAGTTAACAAATGTGGTCCATTCCTAAAATAATTTGATGTGATTGGCTATATGTTGTATAAAGTACAATAACAATATATAAAATATTTGTGATGAACAAATAAAAATTTTACAATACGTTTATTTTTAACCATTTTATGGTTGAAATTGATCTTATAGACCTGAACTAAAATGGACAAGGTTTTATAAGCTATTTTTATATTTAAACTAGAAAATAACTTCATGATTATAATGATCGTATGTAATAAACGCTTCAAAAAATATCTTATAACTAGTAACCGGGCCCACTTCGTTGTGCTTTAATTATAAAAGAACAAAGTAAAAAAACATTATATCTTTATAAAGTGATATATACTTACAAATCTATAATATCTTTAATAGTATTTAACATACGCATTTAATTAGATAAAAGGATTAATACTAAACAGAAGAAAAGCGCCTTGAAATCGGAGTAATGTTCATAATTGATTTAAAAAAAATTGCACGTTTTATAACTTGCTCAGTAAAAAAATCAACAAAATCAATGATCTTTAAAAATCATCTTCGACCAATGGCAATCACTTTAATATTTGTAAAGCGTCAACTATTGAAAAAACGTTACTCACTAGTGTTGACAAAAAAGATATGATTATGGCTTTATAAAAAAGAATTTTTTCACACTCGTAAATGAAATAAAAAGGAAAAAATTTTGAAACCAGATTTTAATAGTTTTTAATAATATGCACTTGCACCAAATTACGAGGTGATCGGATAAACTTTTATTTTTTTCTTTCATACAAAGTTTACCCTTTTTATGTAAGTATTTTAGGGTTGAATTTTCAAAAAATCCTTTTATATATGAGCAGATGTGGTAAAATCACACTTCTTTTCAAATATCAAGTTCCTAGTTATTTTCGTTTCAGTTCTGTGACGATGAATTTGTTGACTTGGTTCTTTTAACCTCTAAAAAAGCAAAATGTTGAAAAGCCCTGATACATACATTTGATAATTTTTGTTTAAGTTTTTATTTTTTTCCCATACAAACTTTGACACCCCTTCAGGAGTTGTTGATTGTAAAATCCTTTTTCATCTGAGCACTACGTGATAACATAATTTTGCTGTCCAAATTTCAAGTTTATAGCTTCTATGGCTTGGGCTGGGCGTTGATGAGTCAGTCACCCTTGTTCTTTTATATATATAGATTGCAATGGCAATGTTTTCCAGCTAATTTAAATCTTTGATATGCATTATTGAAATAGCAGCATTATGTAGGTAAGTAAGCTTGTAAATAATTTAATTAATTAACAACACCATAACTACATTAACTCCGAATTCCCATGAATCATGTCTAAATTTAATACTAAGTAAAAATTCAATTCCGGAATATCCGGTATATTCCGTATAAAATTAACATTAAACCGTGGAAAGTGGACAGTACTCTGGCAGAACAAAGTGGGCCAGCGGCTCATAACGGAACCCTCATTCACAACCCGGCACTAAAACGAAAGTTGGGAAAGTTGCAATTAGATGATACATAGGTAATTTGGACAGTCATTGAGTCTAACTTTATGTAACAATGTATATGTATGCTGAAGTAGTTATAATTTTTCAGTATAAGTTGAATCTCAAGTATTTAATTATGATGTTGTAAATAATGATTTATTTATCTCTAATTCTAAGCGATGTGTTAAGATGGAACATGCATGTGCCAGTTTTCAAGAAAGAATTCCAACAATATTTATTATTCAATATTTACCGAGTGGTGCGTGTACAAAACAAACAGACAGACAACATCTAAAAATAATGATAATAGCTACTATTGTCCTCACAGCCATACATATTTAAGACTTGCAGACACAATAAGAGTTATATAATAAAACATCGAATGAAAATTGTTGACATCGTGGAAAGAATATACAAGAAGGAGGAATAATTTCGAGGTTTCAAGACGTTCGGGCGTCAATGAAGGTCGGTGCGAAAACAATGGTCTCTCGAGATTATGTGGGTCAAGTTTGCGTGGCGCGTGCTCTCTCGAGTGGCGCCTAGGTCAGCGCGTCGTGTTAAGCGACAACTTGGAAAATTAAATGCTAACTAGATGCGTGTTGAGATTTTGTAGGTTTTGGAATATGATTATATAATTATATGTGTACAATACATATTTTCATTAAAAGTAGTACAAATAAAAATTTAATCTATTTTACTGAAATATATGAAATCTGCTCAGTGGTTGAGGCGTGATAGAAATAAACTAGTTAAACAGTTGCGTATATACATATTAAAAATAAATGTTAATCATAAGTTTAGAAAGTATGGGAATTTAGAGTCTATGATTTGTATGTCTTGTGATTGTCTCCACAACACTTCAATAATTTATTTATTCATAAAACGTACCATACTGCCTATCAGCAAGAGTCCAGTAATAAATCGAAGACATTATATTAATTAAGCTATATATACTATTCACTTCACAATGTTATTTTATTTTAGTAAAAATAATAATCTTTAATGTATTTGCAATACACCTTGTTGCTCAGCCAACTTATACTTTACTAAATAAAAATGTAAGGAAATATTGAGATGAACTTTATCTAATCAGCTGTATCGATTACCGATAGCAGGTCATTCTACATGTGAATGTTGTTCATGCAGACAGAACGTTAGACAAAACCTGGCATTGTACTTAAGAGAAGATTATGATGAGTAGGAATGGAAAAGTTTTGTCCTTATCACCGAATGTCATGATCAGTTAGAGTGGTTACTAACTAGCTCTTCCAACTATACCAAAAATAAATCATTTTTCGGATAGTTTGATGAACTAGTAACCAATAAGTGGTAATAGAGAAATAATGATAAATCTAACCATACGATCAATTTAATTATTATAATAACGAACTTAAAATATCAAACACTTGATGAAAATTTAAAATAAATGTATCGTTTCTTTTATATCAAGGAAAAATACGGCAATGGGTCACAGCTAGGCTTGATTGGATAGACTTCAGCAATTATTAAAAATCTGTGGATTTAGTCTAGGATTAACAAACCCAGTGCAGACAGGCCTGTTACATTAGTAAGCAGCCTACACCTACGCGTCAAGAGTGGGGCTTCGCGATGTGCTGTAAGGCGATAATATCCTCTAAACGGATTACAGAGCTCTGTTCTTAGGTCCGTTCTGTACTGATGTCAACAGTATTTGAGTAAAAATTTAATTTACTAGTAATTTATCTATGTCTAAAATCCGTTTATTTCGTATTGTGCAACATCACTAATTGGGCCGAGCTACGAAATGGATCTTTGCTACGAAACGATATCGTAGCATGCTACGATTTGTATACGTTACACGCGTAAAAGTGAGCGGAAACGTACATATCGATATTAGCGAAAGTTTAAAGTATTAATGGTGAGATATTTTTGACATGATAGTGAGAGTGATGATCACGATATTAGTTAAAACTCGAAAAACTCGTATTTTATTTTTTATACACAAGACAATAGAAGAATATGATAAAAATTGACCAGAACGTCGTCTTAAAAAAATGAATGCAGATACTAACAGCAGGTATGGCATGTAACATAATAATGCAGTAAAAACCTCAGGCTGAAATAAAATTAACAGTCACGCTGGTTTCCTGACCCACATTCAAGAACAGCGGCATAGACAGAATGCGTCTAATTGCCAGTAGATTATCAAGAATGAATAAGTATTTTAAAATAAAATTGTAGTGTGACGACTTATGCATATAGTAAGTACTCATATCATCTCAATATATAACGCCGATAAATACTATAATATTATAAGTAAGAGAGTAGAGTTTCCAATAAACAATGTTCAATGCTAAATAATATTTAAGTTATTTAAAATAAAATTTGAATTTCTAATGAAGTTAAATACGAATTAGTTCTTAGTACATTATGTGCATTTATAAATGTTTTTTATGAAAAAATATATTAGGCCACTCAGATAGTTTTGCGAAAAAAGTTATTATTGTTAAGAATCTCTCAGTCAGTTATAAACTATTTTTAAAATATATTTATAAGTAAAAATAGGTCAAAGGTGAGTTACATAACAAGAGATTCAGCTCATTGTCCATATTTGATCGGGATGTCTATACGAGATTCTGTATGTGCATCTGCGCGTGAGGAATAGTTTGATCGTGAACTTTTCAATTTGACTGGCTTCTTGGTGGCAATTCCTTTACAAAACCAAAGAAACATTAACGCCGATTGGTGTATTAATAAGCTCGCCAGAAGTTCTTTTATGTTGTAAGCAACAAACGAATAAACACAGGGCTCCGTCGGCTACGGCTCCACTATGACAACGTGAAGGAGGGTCTTCTTGGACAGCACGCTGGTCAAACTCCTGGGTCACCCTCCTTACAGTCCGGACCTAGCACCGTGTGACTGCTTTTTATTCCCAAAAATAAAAGATCAGCTCAAAGGGATACAATTTTCGTCGCCGGAAGATGCGCTGTCAGCGTTCGAGCAGGCCGTAAATATTGGTTCTGACGCATGAAACTTTGTTAATAAAGTGGAGAGTACTTCGAAAAGATTTAATAAAAATATATTGCCCATAAAACAATTTTTTTCTGTGTCGCAAATTTTTCCGAGTGTCCCACGTAATAATATTTTGATTAATATTTTTATAGAACAAGAAAACAATTACACTTAAAAAAAATAGCAAAAAGAAATGCTATTACTTATAAATGTGTATGCCTGATTCAAAAATTTGTAGAATGTAAATTTTATAACTTCTTTCTGCAATAAAAATAACTCATAAAAACAAGACTTTCTAGAAAAGTCTGCAACATTTAAAATGCACTGTGATATGTGTTGTCATTGACATAGTAAGTAAAACATCGATCATTTATCCTTCCTAATCTTGTCACAATCAATATTCTGTTTTCTTTATAGAAATTTCATGTGCATTTTTTTATATACTTAGTATACTACACACTTTGATCTTAGCCAAAAAGCCGAGAATACTTACCCAGTTTAGGTATATTCTCCTATTAAATCGATCTAGTAAACGCTTATTCAGAAATAGAGATCAACAGTAACGTCATTTAGTTTGAAAATTAACACCATAATTCTTCAAATTACAATTACAAGCATTTCAAAAGGACCACTACTTTAGTAGTATTTACAGGAATAACACTATACGCATACAACGTGTCAACTTATCATACTCAAAAGTACTTATAACTTATTCTGTTCAACCAAGTTCTTAATAGTAATTAACCATATTCGTTGTACTTTGATTTCTTTAGCAAAGTAATTACTTTAAGTAGCTATTTAATAAATTAATACAATTGTTTTTTAGCTAACTCTAATTAAGTGAGTTTCCCACAACTGACAAATTTTAATAATCTATGACCGACAACCATTTTGTGATACACTGTAGTTTTACGGTTTAATATAGTGATTTAAATGCGTATTTAGATGTGTTATACTTATTTCACTCTTTGAGCTAGTAGTTATTAAATGTGATATATTAATTCTGGGCTAAACCACACAAGGATACAGTTACAAACAGTGGCTTTACAATGAGGTCGTATTAGAAACATTCACCATGTAGCATATAAATATGTGTGTTTATCTAAATCTATACTGTGTTAGTGTATTACAATGTTAGCGTCCTTTGGCGATAACCAAATGCTACAGATAAATTAACCTATACGAACAACGAGAAATTAGCATAAAAATAGGAATGTGTGTTTCATCACGCGGATTTACCGCGTGAGATATATATTGCAAATATTCCTTTTATTAAAAAACAACAGAGTATTTACCTAGTCATAAACTATTTAAAATTATTTTAATAATTAAAAAAAATCAAGCTACCATAATTTGTTTTCATTTAGTTTTGTATCAAACTTAATAATATAATCATCATATTAAATGCAATGCTGTATACATCTGACAGATCGCGACATTTTTTTTAAATTAGGTATTAATTTTCGCGAGTTTCGATTGCAATTAACGTATGGCGTGGTATTTTCGTCCTGTGCCTTGATTTGTGAACTGAGTAGAGCGATGGCAGCGATCCAATCCTGACATGCGGCGCCGGAATCGCATTTAGGACAATCCTAATTTTAAACCAGGAATTTAAAAAATAACTAGCCAAAATACTACTTTAGGCTTAAGATTATTTTCTCTTATTATTAATTAATTCTTGTAATGCTTTATAACATTTATTTATTAAAACAATTGGAAATGCATATAAGTTGCTATGTTTTAACATAAAAGATCTTTCAGTAGTCATGTAAAATGTGGTGTGGTGTAAGTCATGTAAATAGGTGTATATAATTTGGGTATAAAATTCTCGAAATAATTTGTTAATTCCCAAGAAAATACTTAATACATAATAAATTCTTGTTTTTATCTGCAGAAGAAGCAATGAATCTGTTAAATACGTCAGATTGTTCTAAAAAGTGTAATATGTGTAAACAGCTGAAAGCAGTGTTTTTTTGCATAATATACTCTTTTATTTATAAAACCCTCGATACATTTTTATGAGATTAGATTTTCACGGGAATTTCAATGCATGAATATGAACACTAATAAACTAATTTACAACTGCATGTTTTTCGTTTATTATTAATATTTTTCGTTCATTTAGGTACATTTCAGTTCTAATTAATTGTATGACCTCGTAGAATTTTCTATAACTCATTGCGTAACTGATAATTGTTTAATTTATAGAAGTAATTATGCTGAAAATAAATGATATTCTAGAAAAGTGTTTCAGCTATTTATTCAGGTGGCTGGCAGACAGTGCTGGCATGGCATGCAGGAACTACTTCCCGGCATATTGTTGCTCGGTTGCTTCATTTAAAACAGACTAAACGAACAGGATTCTAGTTTAAAAAAAAATATATACATCTATACATATAATAAAATTGTAACTAAGTTAGGTCTGTACATGGGAGATATGTATGTATTTAAGAAAAACATACATATATATGTGCTCTTTATAGGACCTATGGAAACCAAAACGATAGTTTTTAGAATTTTTGTCTGTCTGTCTGCCTGTCTGTATGTTTGTACGCGCATCACCCAAAAACTACTGAACGGATCTGGATTAAATTTGGCACAGCAATGGACTATGATCTAGAATAAAAGATAGGCTACTTTTTATCCCGGAAAAATTTACGGTTCCCGAGGGATACCTATAAGGATGCTCGGTTACAATAAACACGGAATATACTCGGCAAACACATTGTTTTATTACAAGCAAACAACAAACAAGCATACACATTGTTTTATTTTGTATCATTGTTATTACTATTGAGCAGTTATTGTCATTGAAAGCATAAGCTTTTAAGTTTCAGAATTGTCAATTACCATAAGACGAACGGGTATTTTGTACTTTATAATGATTTTCTGTAACCTATGTCCATGGCCGCCAGTGACCGCGAAGTTCACTGAACCACTACGAAAAGTCAACTATTTTAAAGCACCGATTCAGATTTGGCTCAATATTACGACAACAACTTGTAAATTCTCCGTTTGTTTTTATCTTAAATTATATCATTATGTTTTTGTAAATATTTTCTATATTTCCATTTCATTTATGTTTGGCGCTGTGTTGCTAAGACGATTATGAAAAAATGGTTTAACATCTCTTTTTTTATTTTTTGTACATAATTTGTAGGCAATAATCTAAAGTATAACCTATAATGTTTGTATTCAAATTATATAAATTTTACTTAAAGAGGTCACTTCTCTGTGATGTTTAGGTTTTGCTACTATGGCAACAGACCGGCTGGGCTCTTTATGAGGCACGAAATAAGGAGAGATTTGAATATTATTTCGTATTACCAAGCGCTGATCGACAGCAGACATGATGATGGGTGGGGCTCCAATGGTATTCCCGTATTAAATAGATATTATAATTACGCCCTTATAGGATTTTATCACCAGAAATTTATTTTTCTCGTCTTATATGACTTTGATCAGATAGTCTATACAATATTATTATTATGTATGTTAACGTCATCCAATTAAATAAATTACTATGACAAACTGTATATGTAAACTGTATGTAGATATGTAAGTACTGTATAAATGTTATACATAAGCTAAAAGCAATAGTGGTTATCGATAAGATAATGGCGTTTTTTTTACCTTAATTATTCATGTGAGATTATAATGTAATTGCTGCCACTCTACCTTATCAGACTTCGTGACGCAAATACAAAACTCGTGTACCTATATTCGCATGCTTACCTGCAACAAAAAACAATATTTGAATACCAAGAAAATTAAATAAATGACTTGCAAATTGTTATAATTTCAAAAAGAAATATATCTACTATGTAGATATTATGTTTAAGTAAAAGCAGTGCCTAATTTATTTGCAAAATTACGATATCGAAATATTACTTGTACCTTTTCTTATTTGTATACTCGTATATTATGGAACAGATATGTACTAAAAACTATTTGTAGGTACGTAATATATATGTATGTATAAAATGATGTAAATGTTATTAATTTTATGTTGATATCAAGGTGCCTTGAACAGGTATTGTGCTGTCTATTTACACGGTTTCTTGTTAAATACAATAGAAGAATGGGCGAGCAGTGTGGGGCAATGCGAAGGGCTCACCGGCGCCGGTGGCCGCGTGGTCAGAACCCATGAATGAGTACCGGTTCACCTCCCGCCCGTGACCGTGCCTAACGAGAATGATTTTAGGGAAAAGAGCATTGTACGCAGTTCGCAACTCAAAGTAAAAAAATAGAATTTACGATTTTGGGTGCTAGAATATTGTCTACGCTATAAATAAAAATGTACGGACGAAATATTTGTCGAGCATTTATATATTATTAGATATACCTACACCAAATCGACTATTATTTTTATCTGCGATTGTCGTCAATTTCATACCACTAATAATTTGACATCATAATTCCTCTGTCACCAATCCATATTATTAAAATTGATGTCGATTCGGTCAACTTTGATCTTTTATGTTCGAATCGTGCCTGCTCTCATGATAGCAGTGGTCCAGTATAACGCGTATCGCAAGAAGGCTGAAATGTTCACGAATAAACTCTTTCGTACAATATGATATAAGCATAAGCTTATTGAGATTCTATCTAGTCTAGTTATTGTTCTAGTTTGCTTGCATGTACTCTTGTATGCGGGTTATTGTATTCTAAGATGTCAGTAACATTATGCTGCGCCACTGCGTAAATGTTGTAAGCGTGAGACAGTTGCAATGTAAAATTGACATAATTTTATGGTAGTTGGATGAATTAAATGGATTGAAATATCAATAACTCTAGTAGTTAACTATTCCTTTTGATTTGATTTTCGTTCTAATGAATATAAAATTTTTCTTACACATACTATTTGTTATTTATCAATGCTAATGACTGAACAATTTGTGTCTCAATATTTATATATACTGTCTCTATGTGTATCAAGTACTTACTTTTAAGTAAATACTTTTTTGTAATGTTTTAAGAGATACTCAAGTATAATATGATATAATCTTAAAACAGTGTTATCACCTTATAAGCTACTCGTTGAATACGGCTCATAATATCTTTGTAAGTACGAGATAATAATAGAATGAGCTCTTTTGAGGAAGTTGTCATCGATTACGTAACGTTGTTACTTTGTTATTTTTACTAACAATGTGATCAGTCAAGCCATTAGGTCTCAAAACACTATAACATAGATGGTGCGAGACATATTGATAGATAGAGAAACTTAACCGGCTAAGTGCAAGTCTGACTCGCGCACGTAGTGTTCCGTACCATTATATATGAAAAACAAAAGAAAATCACATCTCAATCAATTTTCAATATAGTCCATGAATATTTTAGCGTCTACTCGTTGCCGTTATCAATATAAGAGCAACATTAAGCAAAAAAAACACATTAATGTATGGGAGTACCACCTTAATAAGTTTTTTTATATTAATTGAATTATTTATTTTTAAAGTTACTATATAAATATATATTCTGTAAAAAAAATCAAGCGTGTATTTGTTATCACTTGTGTCATTCTGTCTGTGGCATCATAGCTTCCAAACGGGTAGCTATGTTTTAACTCCCAACGCAAAAAGACGGATTTATAAGTTTCACGTTAGTGTTGTGTCTGGGGTTTTTACATTTGTAATTTAATTACTTCTTTATAAGTTATAATGGTACGGAACCGTTCGAGCGCGAGTCCGATCTAACTCGCGCTGGGCCGGTGTTTTAAAGTAATTTTATTATTATGCATAAATTAGGTGACACTGTTACCATTTGCTGAATGAATACCACTCGTATTTCGATATATGTATGTAAGTGTATACTTCGTAGACAAGTAAGTTTCCTTGTCACATTCTGTTTAATTTCATGAACAATGTCGACTGTTAACTTTACAGTGCAGTTGGTTAAATAGAAAATACCAGTTGATCAAACATATTATTACCACTAAGTATTGTTATTACAAGTACGTACTTAAAATGTTGTTACAATACTCATTTAACTTAAGTAGGTATAAAACTTTAAATTCCCAACACTTTGAAATATTATTGAAAAGAGCTGATACAGAATGCCAGCTGGCTGTTTGTAAGTCTAGATTTTCTGTGAGCATGAAAAAAATTATCCCATATAGAGCTTTTTTTTTATGTCAGAGGGAGGCAAACGAGCAGGCGGGTCACGAGATGTTAAGTGATCACCGCCGCCCATAGACAACTGCAACACCCATGGGGTTACAGAAGCGTTGCCGGCTTGTAAAAAACCTGGCGGAGAAATTGGGCGCCCGGCTCTCCCACTCACCGGACGGAGCATGACGGCTGATAACCGCCATTCAGGCGTCGGTCTTCTGTGGGGGTGTGGTACTTCCCCGGACGAGTCGGCCCATTCGTGCTACAGGCTAAAAAGAAGCCTGTAGCTGGCTCCACACCACTACAAGTAATGGCTCCATACCACTATTAGTAGTGGATCCATACCACTACTAGTAGTGGATCCATACC
>JADGIL010016873.1:0-38261 GCA_020352625.1 Cactoblastis cactorum
ATTCGGCTAGACCGTTTCGGGCTTGTCCTGGCTGGGTGTGGTACCCATGTTCATGTATGTTCATGTTGTTGAAGTTTATTTAATATACTTGAGAGCATTATCAAATAATGGGCGATTGCGAAATTTTTAAAAACGCTTAATTTTTTTTTTTTGGTTGGGATAACATTTCTGATTACCACAAAATAATATCGTTTTTTTTAGGTTCCTCAAACAATGGCGGTATAAAATCTTCCCATGCTGTGGAAAATTAAAAAAAGCTAAGTACCATTAAATAACTGTATGTCAAACTGACATAAATGTCAAACTGTAACTGTCATTGTACTGTGTAATCATCATTCGATGATCATTGGATAATTATGTGTCAAACTGACGCATAAAATGATATTAGCTTTTTAAGTTTTCACGGTATGGGAAAATTATTTACAGGCGTAGTTCCGCCAATGTTTGAGGAATTAATATATTTTTCGGTAGATATAAATTTTTTTTATATATTTTTATTGTAAACAGGAATGTTATTCCTAATACCAGAAAAATAATTAAGCGTTTTTAAAAATTTCGGCCTTCGCCCATTAAAAGGTTATTTAGAACGTTCAATGAAAAGATGGCCAGCGATACACGGCTGCCAAGTGAAAGCCCTCTCGATCTCCTTTCGTCTTTATGGCTAGTAATACTTTACAGTGAATATTATTATTTTCTGTGCTATTTTGCATTTTGTTTCGCGTGTTATAGCATTTTGTCCAACATTTTACTAACATGTTTTTAAGACCAGCATTAATTTCGAGGCGGGCTCTTTCTGCACTATGCTAATGTCTTAGGGTTGCCAGGAATACTTAAGTATAAATCGTTATTATCGAGAATTTCGGCAGTGTGTCTGGCCAAGTAGCGCTCGCGCGCCAGTCCTGTGTGTGTCGAACTAAAGCCCAAGGAGTACCATTTCTCACTTTCATAAAAAAATCCCAACCAAGCTGGCAGTTAGGGTCCTGTTTATTTAGATTATAAGTACCTGAATAATCAAACTGATTCCCGGAGCCAGAATAATTTGGTGTAGTTGTTTTGATTTAGATTGTAATACAAAGGTGACAATATCTAATATCGGCGAAAAATATTAATTTTTTTTTGATCACTCATCCATTCTTGATTAACATTTATTTAAATACAAGTTTTATTGAAATCCATTTTCTAATTTTTATTTCAAAATTTAAATGAAATATAGCACTTTTAACCCGGTGTGTAATTCTTGAGTATTCCTTAAGGTAGGCCGTCCGACCGTAAGGTACCTCAAGTTTGACACTTGTCTCCACACCGCAATTGAGTAAATTGTATGAGTGGAGATTTTTTTTGTCCATGACCTCACCTCAAAAAGCTTGAGTCGAGTTTGAAAGAGGCGGAGAAAAGTCTGATTTGGAAAAAAAATCAGATTTCAATAGGCAGGCAATATTAATTAATTAGTTTTACTTAGTTTTCCTTAATAATTTTACCTATTGCAAAATTATTAAGAAAAACTACGTAACTGTCACGTAATTCTCACGCAAAAGAAAGTGCTGGTGTGTCCGCGGGATGGTCGTTAGTTATAAATAAATTATACTTCTTCCTTTCAAGTCGGAATGGTTATACAGCTACTAGAATAGCTACTAGAATACCTATATTCGATTAATATGTAGATAGGCTATTCACTCGATAATCCGCTCCGTTTTATTCCTCCATTGTGCGGTTTGAAGTGAAAGACTTGCAGTAAAAGTTGAAGATGTTTTTGATATAACATTGTGTGGCCGGATAGAATGCGATAACAGTGTCTGCTGGTTTATCAGATTTGTATATATTTCATTTAAAGTTCTAATAAGCAGTTGATTGCATTAATATAAACACGTAGTGAATATAAATTTGGGTATTAAAAAAATAATTGTAAAAATTAATAAGAATTTGTTATGCTTATATTTTTACTCCAATATTTCTTCATCAAATTGAGATTTTAAGCAATCCGATAGTCCAAAACTGTCGGTATTTAGAGTTTGCGCATGGCATTCGTTTGAAATGTCTACCTATTTAATGATCATCAATAGTGATTGTAATTCCTCTATACATTTAGCGAACGAAACAAGCTTATACAATCATACAACTATTAAATTATGGTACACTTTACAGAAAAAATGTCAAACCTTTACGATGTTAAAATATGGTAATCTAAATGCATGTCATATACATGTATAGATATATAGATAGAGGTAGATATGATAATCAGACTGATAAAAAATCGATGGCCTAATGAAGTTGCGCTTTTAGCAATAGTTTTATCTCAAACATTTTCACGAAATAAATGTAAAGCCTGATAAAAAGACTATAAAACTCATATCATTGAGGGCTCGGTTAAATAAGTACAATATTGAGTATTCTAAATATTCTGAGACAAAAGAGTCAGTTGCCTTTTATTTATTCTCCTTTGTATGGCTTGATGTACTTATTAATAGTGGTATAAAATACTCAATATACCGGGAAGTCTAAATATTCTGACTCGACTGTAAATCACTAGACTTGACTCTTAAATAGAGGTTCCATTGCTCGATGTCTTAAATATACTCAATCTCCTGTATAGACTCCAAGTTCGGCTTAAGTGCTCAAGTCTATTGTGTGCTCGTTTTATTAAGGACTGAACGCGCTAGTCTGGTAGCGGTAGTGAGTAGCTAACACGCACACGTACACACACAAAGTAAATTTAAAATAATTCGAAATGTAATTTGTCTACTTGTTGTACTGACAAGTTGTTGAGTAGAAGTTGTTTTGAGTATTCGAACTTAGTTGGTACTGCGACTCAAGTTCTTAGTAGACTCGATGTACATATTTATTAGACTTGGAGTCCGTGCTGTGTAGGCTCGTGTTCGACTCGTCTCGAACTTATAAAGTTCTTAGTCTACCAAGCAGGCCAAAATTAGTCGAGTCTACAAATGTAGACTCCGAGACTTGGGCATTTTACTTATTAAAGTATATCATGTATGTAGATAAATGCTTGCTCTACTAAATTAAAATCAAAATATAACGAGTACCTATGAAGGTTTAATTTTATTATTTAAAATTAGACCTTCATAGGTACTCGTGAGCATGATGTACTCGACATGATGTGGCGCCCATAATTCAATATTAATAAAATACGAGTATTCCATGGATGATTTATTTAGTGCGAATTATTCGCATGGGTATTGATAGTTTTACTGTATTAACGCCTAAGTACATCTAATACTTATCCGAAAGAGGGCAATCATTCCAAGTATAAGTAAGGTTAATTGCTGGAAATAAAATACCAGTACGAGTAGTATGAAACAAAATTTAAATCAATAATTGAATTTAGCCGAAGATCGTCAATACATTGTTTGATATTTGGCCCTCAGTGGACATATTCGGCCGTATTTTGATAAAAAGCAAACGTAAATATACAAATAATGAAATGGACGTGAGTCCCAGTAGTGGATCGGCGCTACTTTATAAATAAATTGGATTCGTTCTCAATCATAGCAACTCCATATGGACTGCCGGCGTCTCTCAGAGCTCGAGTTTGTCAGAATTTGATAGCTAGAATTCGAAAACACACAACAATTAGTATCTAGCATTAATTGAGATAGTATAACGTTTGTCGTGGTGGTATTTTTTAGCTTAAAGTATAGTCTTCTGTTGGTGAAAAATTTATAATTTTAGCCAGTAGTTTCAAAGATTTGTAGTCTCTTTATATAAAGTACAATTGTTAAAATCATCAACAACAACATTATTTAATAAAAAAGACACTATCTTCAAGGATAATATGAATCACATTAAAAAAATAATAATTTCAGGGTTTATAGTTAATAAAAAGAAGATGAACTGCCGTCGCAATATTAGACTTCAATTTGCATTCGATAACATTCAATACATCATCTTTCTGGTCACAGCTGGCAGACGCCTGGCAAACTTCATTACTGCAGCATCGCAGAAACCCCGCCATATTCCTACTATATGTAGTGTAAGATTTCAATAACTATTCAACTTCTGGTCGACTTGAAGCACAGAAAATACTTGCAGCATCTGAAAAGTCTTTATTTGTAAATGAAATTCTTCGTTTATTTTGAAAAATTCTTGTAGAAAGACAAGTAGCATGTATCGAATTATATTTTTATGAAACAAGTTATTATTGAAAATGAAAATTTCGAAGTATAATCTGTATGAAATGAATGATTTTATAAGGTCTCCGTTTTTTCTTTTGAAGCACGGAACTTGTAAGAAACCAAATGAAAGCCGAACGAACAGATATGGTATTTGATTATTATACAATAATATTACCCTATACAATTATATTTACATTTAGGTAAGTATATGTATTTAAATTTACTCACAAAATTAATTTTGTGTTATTAATTTAAAGCTAGGCCAAAAAGCGCTATCTTTTACGGTATTTTAATATCACATATGACAAGCATGATGCATCTAAAGACGTCCTAGTTTTTCCATAAATTATTGGTACACTACACAATGATTACTTGCTTACTTACTGATTGTGTGATAAGCAAGCTCTTGCCGTCGCATAATGAAAAAAAACATAAATGTATTCAAATTAATATCGATTACCTACTTCTATGATTACATTATTATAACGACATAGAAAGCTATTTTGAGATTTGTATGTCAGCGATACTCCTAAGTACCTAAGTATTAAGATGGGTAATTACCTTGTATACCTATACAATGGTGTAAGCATTGTTGAATCTTGATAAATGTTAATTGACTATATCCCTTCATTAATTGTAACGGTAATAAGTTACGTTATGCATTTATATTTAACATTTTCAAATTTGAGCTACTTCTCTGTGTTCAGATTAAGCTGTCTGGAATATGCCTTTAGTTTTCATGATAATTCAGTTATATAAGTAATTTTATTGTTCAAAATGGCTACAACAAGAGATGTTTAAAAATAAATTAATTTGTTTCTTTCGTTGCACGAGTACCTATATATATTATTTGAAATTTATTTCATTGGGGTCAGGAACTCGCGCGTGTGTAATCGCTTTGTTTTCTTATTTCTCGAGTGTCTAGAAGTAGATACTCAGACATACGGCTAAATCTCTTTATGTTCTTGGAAGCTTGAGAATATTTCTTAATTTTTTCTTATTTTTAAGATTTAGCCCATTAAAAAATATTTCTATGGTACTCGGAAAGATTCATTGTCTAATATGTAATTTATTGATATACTTAACTCAAGTATTTCTTTAGAGAAAAAGATGATATTCTCGAGGAAAACTGATATTTAATATCAATACTAAAATGAATGATGGTAGATTATAAAATAACAAATTTATTTGTTTATCATAATACTAGAAAACGTGAAATTCATTATTATTTTTAGTTTTATTATTCCAGGCTGTTCTAACATCTAGCTGATTGGAGTCTGACGTTGCGCTTGCCGGATACAAGTAAAACGTTCGTAAAAACGAACGCTAATTGTATTTAATTAAAGTTTAAGAGCGCAAGTATTAAACTTTAAATTACAAAAGGTATAAAGGGAATGTCAGATGGCTAATATATAATTTAATTTGGTGAAATGCATTTTCCGACTGTGAGTTAGAGTACAGTAATTCCATCAGCGCTCGGACTCCGGAAGCCTGCATAATGCATGCACGGAGCAAACGGAACCGCGGCGGTACATTCGCTTAATATACACTACTCATACTATACGCCAGTTTAATCCAACCATTCTCACGAAGATGCAGCAACTATTTTTAGAATTGTTTGGCATAAATAAACATTTTTGGATCAGGCTTTTGTAATATATAAATATGTTTATATGACAACAACACAGATTGAGTTAGCCCCAAAGTAAATTCGAGACTTGTGTCATGGTTTACTAACTCCATAAGTACTATATTTTATAATAAATACACATACAGACAGACATCCAAGACCCAGGCCAATCAGAAAAAGGTCATTTTCCATCATGACCTGACCAGGGTTCGAACCCGGGAACTGAGTAGCGGTCGAGTACGTTAACCATTACAACACGGAGTTCGTCTAATATATTACAATATACTATATATTAATAACATCCAGAGCGGCAACGCACGTGTGACACCCCTGGTGTTGCATGTATCGATATGCTACGGTGATCACGTTCCGTCAGGTGGACCGCATGCCTGTTTACCAAATTTTTTGTATAAATATATATAAGAATTGCATATGTGTAACTAAATTTTCCGGGCTATCAACCTTCCAGGAGTAACCTTGGGTAACTTTCAGGACATAATTCTCTTAAAATTGCATTGTCATCAGAACTGAATTTACAAAGCAAGTTACCGAATTTCCTTTGTTGAGTGGAAACAATAATGGGTATACCATCAGCCCATGATTCTCAAAATAATACATTCTTATGAGAATTAAACCAAAATGTAAAATTTCAGCTTTGAAGAAGTAGCTTCTCTGAGCTGGAATTCGTCTTGCAGAACATTGCAATTAAATGAGGGTTCAAAAATTGGAATATTTCAATAAATTACTTTCTAAAATTTACATTAAATTTTAAAATCTACAAAATAATAACATTTATCCAGTGATTCTCAGAATCGTACGTAAAGCATATTACAAAACTTTGTATACCGAGTGTTGAATCTTTGACATTAAGGTCTTTACTTTGATCAAAATAACTTTATTGCTTTGCTAAAATATTAATTTCGTACTCCTTATTTGACGCTTTTGTATGCCTATTTTTTAAACATGTACATGTTGTAAATTGAAAATCGTGCGATCGAATTAAAAAATATCCTCGCGAATATGTATAAAGTTAGAAGCTTTAAGTAATCTAGTTTATTTTTGTCAGGCTGTATAAAACATTTTCGCCATGCAAACTATAAAACAAATACATGAATATTCTCCTCGGTAGGTAATAAAATATGGTAGGTAATAAGGTATGGTGATAAAATTTTTCACGTTGGTCTTGAAACGAAATATTAACTTAAAATGTGCCAGCTGCTACTTTTCCCGCGCAGATTGTAAAAGTCAATCAAGGGAAAGAGCTTAAAACGGGAATTCTCATATGCAATGGGCTAGCAACCTGTCACTATTCACGAATATTCCACTAATAAGCTCACCATTTTGCTAAAAGTGGCCTTCTCGTTTCGCGACTCTTGGCTCTATCTGCCCCGTAAGGGCTAAGGACGTGATACTGTACCCATAGGTATGGTAATTGCCCTGTTTCAGATTTGTCCTACCGACCGACTACTAGAGGGTCACGGAAACTCAAATAGAACTGCGAGCTACTGATTAAGTTACTTATTGGTTCATCAAGACCTTAATTTAATGTTCAATTCATTTTCAAGACAGTATATTAGGTTAGATAAAGGAATGTAAAATTATAAAGTGAACGTACTATGTAACGCAACGCTTCAATTAAAAAATATATATTTCATAGCTTCGTTAGATAAAATATCTGCTTGTTATAAATATCTAATTGATTTTTATAGTTACTTGTATTTTCTTATTACTTTAAAAAAATGTAAACTAATTAGAAACTAACATTTTTCCGTTTGCGTCTTATCATTACCGATCCCGTGGGAATTATGCATTATCCCGTCTTAGCAAGCATCTACGTCTTAAAAGCATCCCACATGCAAAGCCTCCCAGCAATTGTAATTACTTAGATTCCGTGATTAGTGAGTGAATTTTCTTTTTCGTATCTAAATAGAAATTACTACTTTTATATGCTCAAATTCATGATAAAAATAATATTGTTTGATTTTTCTAGAAGATGGCGAAATTTATTTTTCTTTTTCTTGAGAATTTATAATTTTTGTTATATGACCGTATTTCTTGGAATACAGGTTAATGCTTCTAAAAAAATATTTTTAGTATATGATTTTTTTTACTGTTATTGTGTATGTGATTTAAAACAATTAAATAAATCTCATAGTTTTTATCATATACTCTTTTTCTATAGATTTCTTCCAATCTGTTTGGTAAAAATTAAGCTGACTACAAATGGGTTAATTGGGCAGTGAATGTTTATATGAAATATTTTAGTTCACGCGAGCATAGCCACGAGTGCATTATTTTTAGGTTATTTAAATAGCAAAATACAACTTTATATTTAGTATCAATAATATTACTTAAACTAATTTACTTTATTTATTATACAATGTTACAAAACTAAATTATAATTTATTCTTTCAGTATTATTTATAGATACCTACTTATGAAATAATTAACTAAAAACTNNTAAAGTGCCCAGAAGGCTGGCAGCATTACCAATTTGTATATAACCAAACTTATATAACTTAAACTTGTATATAATCAAATAATATGATCAGGCGTCAAAAGAACTTTGTTGCGTTTCGTATAAGTATAAATGGCAAAAAGTTTAGTAGGCTTACCGCAATAACGGGCCGGCGCGTTATTCGCATCGCAGTCCTTTCGTGCACACAAGGACAAAACAGAAGGCCAACTTCGGTAAACTATTTCTACAAAAAATATTATTTTTCTTTGACCTTCTACCATTTTTCTTTTGTTGGATAGTCACATTATTGCTCTACAAACTAGCTATAAATTACCAATGCCCAATTTTATGAGTCGAACTTTTTTCTTGTTTTTGTTATTATCAATTCGACTACTTATAAGTATTTTAAATAATACTTTATGCGGCAACATATCGTAGGAGTTAACGATATTATTTATAATATATATTACACACAAACTTTTGAACCCATATTTTACGTTCTTAGTGGAGAATATTTCAAATACTTACTGTATGCTCACTAACGCTATGTAAGTTAAGTATTTAAGTTAAGTACATTTCTTAAAATCCAGATTCAGTGGTTTAAATTGGATGTCAGTCATTAGTAGGTCTGTTACCTGACAGACTTTTTTTAAATAAATAATAATTGTTTCGAAATTGTCCTCATAAAATATGTAAAAGCATAACATACTTTATACTTTTAATTAGATACCTGAAAACCAATAATAAGTTAACTGACAATAATTTGGCTAGATACCTACCCTCGGTGGTGCAGGTGTCTATACCTAGCCTGTTGTGGACACTTCATATCAGTTAGGCTGCATGCTCGTTTGATTATAAAAAAAGGTCAAGATGTGATAAAAAAAAACAAACAAAAACAAAAACAAATAGCCAAGTGCGAGACGAACTCGCGCACCAAGGATTCCGTACAAAAAGTGTAGGGTGATGACGACTATCTATACTATAAGAAACAGGTAGTAAACCTTAAAATTACAACAACAACAACAAATATTTTTAGTATAATATGATGTACATAACTAAAAGTTTACAGTTATTGCAACGTTTTCTTTTTTTGTGCATTAAAACATTGCTTCGTACCTAATTTCAAGATTGTGAGTTCACAAAAGGTACACTATAGGTTATGATTCCCTTGCGAATTTCAAAAATTAATATTAATAAATAAAATAATAACAATAAAACAGACAATAAAACAGTTGCTTCCATCGCATGTCTAAGCTAGTCTATGTGCCAGTTCAATATCCTCCATACTTTGGTATGTATACGTTTACTTAGGATGCTCATTATTGGCAGCTGGGCTCCAGGAGGTCGTTTCCTCGCGGTCCGGTGTTCATAATACGTGACAATAACCTTAACAGCTACACCTACTACTCTGTTTAGACTATGTTGTGTTATGTATATTTTATGCGTGTAAGCAATATTCTTGATGATGGAGTCAAGGTTTTTTATAGCAGCATAGTTAAATGCGACTTATGTCTCGTATCTAATTATCTTTAGTCTGGAATTTCTAACAAGTCAAATATGAGCTCAATTCCCCAAATGGTAACTAAGTGTGTACCTTTAATTATATCCAAGTAGAGTCAAGAAGACAATTAAGCCACATAAAATCACTGGAAATCCTCTCAATTAAAGAAACCCGTACCCTCTCAGGCACTCCACGGGATCACGGTTAAATCGTAATTGTGTTTGCAAAGCAGTTGAGGTACTCTCGTAATCTCCTTCACTACTTTCCCTCACGCCCTTTGCTGATTCTTAGATCTCGGTCTTTGCTTTAGGAATTTCACTTAATTCTTAGAAACTCATCTCATCTTCTAAAAAATTACTTCACATCTTACTACACTTCTACTACGTACATCTTCCTGCATATTATTCTTTGCGTAACTAAATCTATGGAAGATTAGTGTGTCTATGAAATAGATACGTTATGGATCAAGTGATGAAAATGCCCAATATGAGAGTGCTATTTGATAAAAATTATTTAAATAACTATATTGACTGGACATTACACATACCTTTTGGGCAGAGTTATACACATTTAATTACTATTTTTTTATTGTTATAGTCATTTAAATTAAAGTAAATGAAATGTTAAGCAATTTAAATAATCAGACTCAAATCAAATTTTAATTCTGAAACACAGGTTAGGTTAGGGATTTTTTCAATACATAATTTTAACACTACAGGCTCTTAGCACGATTCTTTTGTATATTATTTGAAATTTATTTTTGAAAATTAATCGGTCTTAGAACGAAAACAATTTAGTTAGGTTAGGTTATTTGGATTCATTAGCAATGACTTCTACATTATGAAACCTCTCTTAACCCGATTCTTTTGTATTTTATTTGATAATTTATTGTTGAAAATTAATCGGTTTTAGAACGAAAGCAATTTAGTTAGGTTAGATTATTTGGATTCATTAGCAATGACTTCTACATTATGAATCCACTAGCTAGCGTATTGCGTAAATCTACATTCCATTGAAACAAGAAATGTTACAGTCGTCTTACAAGTGCTACGCCGTAGCACAGAATAAAGCGTATATACTACGCTGCAGAATGTGACCCGTTGTGTTGTCTTCTTGTAGCGATGACTACGAGTCGTAGTCTTTCTACAACAATTATGAATTCATGATTGTTAAACTCAATAATATTTTAAGTTATTTATAAGTTCTCAGTTTCAATTTAATTCTGATATTAATAGTTGATTGGCGTTGATTGGCATTTCGTTATAAGCTAGGCGACAAATAACGATGTTAATTTTTTAAAAAATTAGTGTCATCTTACAGTTAAAATATTCAGACGTGTAAAAATTTATTTCTTTAAAATGTTTCCGTGCTGGTCTTGGAGCTAAAGAAAAATGAAAAATGTGCCATCTTTTCTCACGTAGTTTCTTAAAAGGCAATAAAGGAAAAGAGCTTAAAAATTAATATTTTTCTAGTGTGAGTAGCCTGCCACTTCATAGTCCAGTCCACCAATAAACCCATTGATGGGCAGAATCTTTTCATTTAACCTGAGTTTATTGAAGAATCGATAACCAAATATCAGGTGTCATAAATCCCCTGGGCTATTCCACCTCTTGCCCGTGAATACTGCAAGTGCGAAGCAAAACGTATTACTGACTGAGCTTATCCCAGTGTTCGCACAATGAAATTATTGCCTTCGAGTCCGTTCAAAACAAGAATTGAAAGGCAAGAGTGAACAACGAGTACTTTGCAACCCTTAGATTAAACCACAGTTACTGCTTGCTTTTCTGATTGCGTGCAGGCGAAAACATATATGTGTATATACATATATACCCATAATATGTTTTCAGCACATATATTGATATATAGAACATATGTGTATAGATGTAAAATATTGCTCAAGATGTTCGAACTTCTACCTTGAAAGTGTTTTCTGTAGAATTATTTTAAAGTAGCTTTAAGCCCCACGTTCAAAGACTTGAAGGGCTTTCTGCCTCAACAAGTCACCTTTGATAGATAGTCGGAAATTGCAACATGTCGCCTTTAAATTATTACCTATTTATTTAACTTGTTATTTGTGCACCTTTGACGTTGGTATTAAATTTAATATTCTTTAATAAATTGAAGCAAAATAAATACAAGAAAATATTTATTTTGGGAAAGAAACATGGACATTACTGGTGTTGCAGGTGAACATATGATGCGGTGGCCGCTTTCCATTATATGAACACGATTTTAACAATTCGTTTATACTCTACAACTAAATAAGGTTAATAAAAAATACACCTTCATAAATCACATCTACTACGTAATAATCTTTATTGGATTTCATTGCCTAAACTAATTCATTGCTGGGTTTTACGTATCTCCGCTATGTAAGATCTGTTCAGTACTTTTTGTGTGATGCGTATACAGACATACAGATAGAAGGATAGACAAAAATTCTAAAAATAATCGTTTTGGCTTCCATAGGTCTTATAAAAAGCCTCTATATATGTCTTTCTTACATATCTCCCATGTATAGACATAGCTCAGTTACAATTTTATTATATGTGATATACTATAGATAATGTTGAAACTCTCAACCTAAATTCATCAGTAGATTCCATGCTAAACTGCTGATAGCATAACTTGAAATTGTCTAACTCGGTCCTTTTTGCTAATATACTCACGAACTGGGCCCAGCAAGTTGGTAACAGTTTAATGCTTCGACTTAATTTCCAGTGTTAATTTAGGAGTAGGAAGTTAAATGCAGACAGACCATTAAGGTCGACTACGGATCCGTTATATGAGAAAACTTGGTCTAGACAAGAAGTTAGCTCGCCAAATTTATTGCTTGATGCCCATTACAGAACATACTTCTGTTAACATGAAAATAAAACACTGCCCTTTCACTCGCGGCTCTTCCTCTGTAAAATTCAATTATATTGTGGAATGTAGATCAAATAACAACTATCCTTTGACCTTTTTAGAAACTATTTACAGACCAAATCCGATCAGAATCGATTTTATATTACTGAATATTCCCTACAATAAATAAAAACTAAGTTATTATAGCTTGAACTCTTAACGATATTTGTATAAATTATATTATTAAAGATATATTTTGGCAACCGGTATATAAGCTCAAAGACTATCACTAATTATTTAGTAGGATTCATGAAAAAAAAAAATGAAGTTCGTTAGTACTACAAATCCACTAAACTGTTTAAAATCTATTAAAACTATTTTATAAAGGTGTAATACATTACACATTACATGTTTTATATAAGTGTAATATAAAAGTATATTTTAGCAGGAGAAAACTGTATCTGTGAATTTTTTTTATTTATTTATATAGAAATATTCATAAGAAATTTCACAGAACAAAATACTAAACACTGTTTAACCAGCGATATTAATTATTCCTCAACTTCTAAACTTTGAAATAAGTAACAGCCTGCTACACACGTAAGTATCTCTTCAAAGCTAGCCCTCGACAGGTGACGTCGCATATAATATACAATGGATAATAGCTACTTATGGGCGACAAATTGCTTGCGTGGGTTTGGACTTGACATTTGGCGGCAAATATAAATAAAACTGGTGCTACGTACATATTTCTTAGATTTTCACTACATGATTTGTATTATTTTATCAGAATAAGCGGTATTATATTATGTAGATGAATAAAAAAGTTTGTCTTATAATATTTCCTACGATCGAATACTGTTTCCTACGATCCTATTCCAGTTTTGTTCTACTATTGCATTCTTACTACGAGACACAACATAGACATATTTAGTAGTACGCATGACACAACTCAAATTTACGCATGCGACGATGATAAAATTAAATATTAAAAATCGTTTGCGTGTTGCTTGTTTTAGTATGTTAGAGGGAGGCAAGCGGGTCATGTGATGTTAAGTGATTACCGCTGCCCATAGACAACTGCACCACCTGCAGTGTCACAGAAGCGTTGCCGGCCTATAAAAATCCCCCGTCCCGAAGTTGGGCCTCCGGCGGCTAACGATGACGACTTAAATTGAAGCTGAAGTTTTCCTTCTCGACAAGGAAAATCAATTAATATATATTACCTTGCTACAATTAATATAAAATAATAAAATTAAATCTACAAATATACACTTATTTTCATGAGACGGTTATAAAGTAGTTTATAAAAAAATGTTTCAACTAGTGTGTTATGCTCAACATATGTATTTAGACGAATTTACCTGAAAATATTACTATGATGTATATTAAGAAGACTATGTCACTACTTGCAATGACATTATTTATAAATTTCCCGCACGTCACATAGGTTGATGAAAAAACCATTGATAAAACAATTGTATAAGAATGTGAAAAATGGCGCAAGAAAATTGAGGTTTATGCCTATAGTTCAAATAGGCTGAAAATGATAATATAAAGCCATTATTATTCCATAGTGCACATAAAAGTAATCTCCAATGAAAGTATATTTATATAACAATATATCTGTATAATCATGATGTGCTCGGCACTAAAATTAATTATTCAGTATCGGTATCTGTGTGGGGTAAATGTCATTAAGTTATTCGATTTTGTATGATACTGTGTGATTACCGAATTTATGTGAATGTGTCGCATCCAAATGGCCGCTCTCCAATCGCCTGTTAACAACCCAATTACCTGCCTTGTCAAATGTATTGCAGCACGATCAGACTTTCAAAGTGCTCAATTACCATTACATTTTCCAATCAGAAAGTACTTAAATCATTTACCTTTAACTACCCTACAATTAAGAAAACTTTGGAGGATTTGAAAAGTTAATAAGAAAGTGTTGAATTTTGAGTTATTTATTACATTTCAAAGTAAATATTGAAACTATTAATAAGTAAAAAAAATGGGGTCATTTAGAAGTTAAAACTCGATCTAGATGCAAAATAAGCTAGTTTAAAATCTGCATGAAGCTACGGAAAATCAAGATATTTTGTGGTATAAGCCGAAACAATCTCTTTCAGGATTACTTTTTAATTTATTTTTGCTCCTGCATAATTGAAATAGCCTGAAGCGACCATCATTCTCGAAAAATAACATCATTGTTGTTATTTTTCGAGAAGCTTATTAGCCAGATTGAAATGACATTAATTTAACAAGGCTCTACAAAAACTAAAAGTTAAAGTTGTTTTAGTGGCATCCTTCATAAGATAACTAGTCCCTGTGCCGTGGTTTCACGAGAGAACAATGTAATCTACAAATAGTGTTACTCCAGAAGATTTAGTCTTTGAGTTTATTTGTTATAAATATAATTTTTTACTAATATTAGTATGGATGTGGGTGTGTGTGGGTCGGTTGCGATATCAGCGATAAAATCAATATCCGTGTTCATTTTATCTCATCACAGTACTGTTATCTATACTGCTGTACAATGTTATCTCAAACTTCAACCATCCCTCTAATTAGGAAACTATACTTAAGCGTATGTATACTTTGCTAAAGATCCACCAATTAAAATTTTGAATGCCTATTATCTATCTATATTACATTCATATTTAGTAGATATAATACTTTTAATCAGGATTTTATCAAAATTATAAAACTTATTTAGACCAAAATTATTTCGCATATCATTTCGAATCGTAAAATTATTTTCTAGTATTATTCTAAATTTCTAAAACATTTTTTATAATATTTATCACTTTTTTATTTAGCTTATGAATTAACACTCACGCTCCATTCACGTATGACGCATTATTTTTAAAGATTTTTATAATAGGTAATTGTGCTTATCAAAAATTTAAACCCTACCTAACAATAAAGTGATATTTTCTATTTCTATTTTTTAACAAAAACAATATAAAGAAGAAGGCTATTGAAATGAAAGTATTTGAAACTAGTGACAAATGAAATATTATTATGACATTATAGAGTTGGAAATTGGCCATAGGAACTGTAATGAAACTACTTTCTTGAGTAGCAAACAAAGCAAATAATAAAATANNTATTTTATTATTTGCTTTGTTTGCTTAGCGTGAATGAAATAATTTGTACCATATTGTTTTACTTGAAAAAATCATATAATATCATATAATTTTTCCACTGTACTGTAAAAGCCAATATTAATTTAGATATAATATCACCAACGAATTCGGTTCGTTCATCCACTAGCTGCATGTTCCAAAAATTGAGCAAAACTTCTAGTTCATGTCCAAAAGAAAGAGTACTTTAAGTGAAAATGGAAATCGTATAAATATTAAGTTTTAAAAAACTAAACTATCCTCTTGATAACGTTCCAAAGTTTCCACCGAGGCTTGCTCGTGCTGGTGACGTAATTAAGAAAAGCAAATTCGGCACCCGAAGGCTCCGCATATTATCTGACTGGTATCCCACTTGCTCCCGCTTTAGTAAGAACAATTTAACGGCTTTGCTTCGTCTGTACTTCCATTCTGGCTTAGCACGAAAAAAACGCAAAATGGTTGTTAGCCTATCGCTAATTTCAGCGATAGGCTAACAACCTATTACAATTTTTTATTCTACCAGCATTCAGTTAATCGTCTACCCTGTAGCGATATCGATGTAATCTTGAATTTTTAATTCAAAGAAAATAAATATTACAATTTTTGTTTCAGGGTAAAATTTGATTTTATAAGTTATTAAATTAACTCGATGTAACGATGCATGAAAATGGCCACTTCATAAATTCAATATTTCGAAACATTAAAAAAGTATTAATAATAAAAAAACCCTCTCTTAAGGACTTAGTGTAGCTTAAAATTTCAAGATGCTTTCGCAACATTCTTTTAAAGTTTAAAACGAAGCACTACTTTTAATTATTTAGCAGGTCAGCAGGCTGCATTACGCTGTGAAAGTATTAAAAAATATATTTTCATCATTGGGTTTATACTTCTTGGAAAGAAGAGTAACTTCTTGTGTAAAAAAGAGAAACCCATGCTTTGATAAAATTAGAAAACATTAAAGTAAGCTATGTTTATACAATACTGAAAATTGATAGAGAATCGTGCTAATAAGAATTAGTACAAAGATTATGAAGGACATCTATCAACAGAACCCTACCTAAATAATTTGATAAAGATAATATCAAGTAGTACTAGGTACAGATACTATGTAATCAAAGCTAAGTCATTTACGCAAAACGGAACATGAGTTCACATAAAATGTCGTAGCAGGCGGAGTCTGACAGAAGCCTGAGGCAGTTTCATAAAACCAAACATAATACAAGTAGAGTGAAGAGTGTTTCATGTATGGATATTTATTGGAAAAATGAAATTGGAATGGGAAAAAAGCACAGCGCACCATCTCGTCATTCGGGACTGTAAACTTTGCACATTTTTCACGGTGAAACGAAAATTTAAAGTACATATTACAGATTTTCAAGATACAGCTATTTAAAGCATTGTTCGCTAGCTAAAAGTTGTATTGTAGGTAGCAATTTTCGGTTTAATAATTCATTCAGGATAGTAAACACCCAAAATAGCCTGAAGACACATGTAATGAAAACTGTATACTTAATATAATTATTTCAAATGTCCGTTAAAACTATTATATTTTACTGCGTAATACATATTTCATTCTGTTTGTAACAATCACAATATATTTTGAATAAAATTCATTTAGCTAGACCAGACCCTTTGAATAGTTACTTGCTCATAACTATTCAACGGGTTACTTAAGAATTTAGCTTGAATTAATTATCGTTATAAAGTTACTTTAGTATTAAGAACAATGTTTCAGTGAAGTCGTGCTGGTTTTTACAGATAAAATACTTACCTGTGATGATAACTAAGTCAATGTGAGCCAATTTACATTTTTAATTTTGTATACATAATTTAATTATATCACATCGTAATTTGAGTACTTACTAATGTGAGAAATATGTTTGTAATGTTTATGGACCCATTCAGAGAACGGAAATACATAAAAGACGAGAAGAGCATATCTGCCACTCGTTGAGTAGGTATTCCTCTACTAACGATAATATTTTTATATTAGACATAATATGTACAAGACTTGCAGAACCAACAATAAAAAAATTATTTACGTAATAAAAGTCAGAACATTAGTATTTAACTCTTATGTGCTTTTCAGAAAACGCTCTTTGAATCTTATAATAAATTGGTTCTGTTTATTAGGAAAATAGATGATTATACTTAGTTTAAGTCTCTAGTATACGCAGATATATGTATGCGGAAATATACCTACAGCAAACAATTTTTATGAATCCTCTACACCAAATCCTCAACATATTTTTTCTGATTTATATCTCTATACCTATATTATAAAGAGGTAAAGTTTCTAACTTTGTTTGTGTAATCTTCAGTAATAATGAACCGATTTTGATAAAATTTGGTATGACGTTGGTTTATACTTTTTATCTCAAAATTGTTAATTAAGCTTTAGTCTAGTTATATTTGCGTCACATCGTATCTTTGTGTTACCTTAATTGTTTTACCGTATTTTAATTGTTTCACGGCACTTAAAACAAAGTTAGGGAAGAATCAGATATATATTCACTACCTTAAAATCAGGATATGTAAATGAGGAATGAACTTTGAAATTACAAGCGCCTAAACAAGTAATGCTAATAATATATTATTAATGGAAGATTTACAGCAAAAATTCTAAATAATCAGTTTATTTATATATTTTTGCTGACTTTTCTAAAAGAAAAAAGGTCAGGGCTTAAACTTATAAATAAAGCTATAAAACGTTCACAGTGTGTCATAACATAACCTAAATTTACAGAGGGTCATTTCAAGTTATTTTAATTCTACAGAAAAAATATATCAGTAAAGATAACCAACTTATTTTATTTGCAGTTTGTTCTTTTGATCATTTAAGTATTTTTCTGAAATATACATATATTTCAAGGTAAAATATTTTTTATGAAAGAGGGAGGCAAACAAGCAAGCTGGTCACGTGATGTTAAGTGGTCACCGTCACCCATAGACATTTGCAACACCCGGTGGTCACAGAAGCGTTGCCGGCCTTATTTTGCATACGAAAACTCTGGCTTCAACCGAAAAATCTAATAATAGATTCGCTCTATGAAGGAGGAAGATTATGGAAACTTAGCAAAGTACAAAGAACATACAACTTCTAAAGAGATATACATACATTTGAACTTTTTCCTACTGCTAACAATATATAGTATATTTAAATGATCCTTGTTAAAATTACGATATTACTTGATACAGTTAAAAAATATCGACTGAAATTAGAGCAATGTGATTTTTACCATACTAGGGACTACCTCAAAAGAACTGACAACCTTGAAACATCTTTAAGAATATGAATGACCAGTGATCAATGCATAGCTCATATTTTTCAACCTAGAATTTTTATGTATTAATCAAAGTAAACACTGAAATATTTTGGAAAATAAATTCACCCCAAAGGGAGTAAAATCACGGAGTCGTAATCAAATGGGTAATACTGCAGGCGAAAATATACAAAAAATATCACGTGTTTATCCTAATATAAAGTAGACAAAGCCAAGAGTTGTGAATCAAAGGTCATATTTAACTGATTTGGTGGTTTAATGGTAGAAAAGTATTCAAATAAAATTGTGAACATTTGACTGAAGTCAACCGGAAAGACTTTTGGCAGTGTAATGTGTGAAGATGCCAAGATCCGTTATGTGTTGAGCTTAAAACAAGATACTAAACCAACACAAAATAAATTAAATACCTTTTTTCCTTCCGCCCAGAGGGAGGCAAAGGGGTTTGTCTATTATATATTTTAATGACTTGTGGGTATATCGGACTCTTACCGACTAAAAAACTCTCGTCGTTCCTTTCTGCTTAAGCCGGGGATGCGAGATTCGCTTTCACATTCACCACCTCTCTGACAGACTGACTTACCGATTTCCATCGGCAGGTCCTTACCAACCATGCGGTCGCCACGACGACCGGTCTTCTTTCGAGCGGCGCACGCGGAAATCAAAATCAATAATTTTTTATACAAATAGGCCAAATGTTGGCATTTTTAAATCGTCATCTTATCATTTCTTTATTATTTGCAAAGCTACAAACTTACTTACCAGAATTACTTATATCAAAAATGTTGTATAGATGGTGTGGTTGTAGAAAACGGCGCTGCCAACACGGGTCTGATGCTACAGGCCGATACTCCTGGAAATTAAAAGACTTGAGTTACAATAGTTATTGCCGTCATGTGAAAGATTCATATAGAACTGTATAATGTCACATAACAATTAATATGCCTTGTAATAAAAAGTTATTAATTTAAAGGAAATAATAGAAAATACTTTTATCTTTGCCTACGTCGTCCACTGCTGAGCAACGGTCCTCCCAATCAATATCAAATATGAGTATGTTTTTAGTTATCATAGAACATGCTATGTGTACGATATATAGTATAGTATTTCTACTAAAGTATAAAACACGTAGCCAACAATCTTGTAATTTATTTCTGCGTTACAACCAAATGTGACCACGTAAACTTAATCGTATATTGTTTCAATGATCGTTATAACTTTTAGCTTAGACACACTATACAAAAAAAGAAACAATATTAGTATTTTCTAATTTAAGTGCGACGGAGTGTTAGATTGTGACACTTTAACACTAGTGTAAAATTTTAGGTGAAGGGTTTTTTCTATTCGTTGTCTTGAACCTGTGATTTAAAGTATCGTTACAATAGTAATTATTAAATAATTGGAGGTCAAGACTCGCTGTTTGTTGCTACACCACAATAGTAATATATTTAAAGCAATTAAGAATGTAAAGCCGCTGTATATTGTGCTCAGTGTAAATCAACAAATTCAGTGTAGTCAATAAGCACGAACACTACGTAACGAAATCAGCTTTGTGGTCTTTTTGTTTGCTAGTTACGGTCAGTTTTCAATAGACCGTTGCGTGTTAAGCTTGTAGGATATCTTATTAGCTTAATGGACACGCGATTATCTATATGGTAATGTTGTTTATTATATGAGCGAAGCTATCACTTTCTATGCCATAACATGAACATTATACAGTTCAACTTTATAAAAACAACTAGCAGTGCCCGCAACTTCGTTTGCATGTGGTTTGAAATAAGAACATCTTTATTTTACGTAAAAGTTATTTGGACCTAAAGAATCGATTCGCTCGAATTTCAAAATTCTTCTTCAGTTTTATTATATGTAATTATAATTATGTATGGATTATCCCATCTTAAAGTTTGGGACTTATGAATGAAATGATACTGCAAAAGACAGATTAATAAAATTAAGAAAAAAGAAAATAATAAATACGTCAGTCATTGTAAAGTTTTTCTAGATGTGTTATTATACATCATTCTTACAAACTAGGCAAATAGTTTGCAGAAAAAACACTTAGTCAAAGAGTATCGCGAGCAATATTTACTATGCTTATTTATTATGCTGGTATTTATAAAAAAATAGTGAAGCTTGTTTAAGCAGATGATGGAGAGGAACTTTCTTTCAATAATATAGCCTTCATTAAGAATTTTATTTTGCCTATAGAACTATATTTGCCATAATATACATTTTAACAATTTAACTGTATTGATAAACATATGTATGTTGTCTTTCTAATATTAATCTGAACTATAACTTACTATTCAAGATTAATTAAAAAAAAGCAATAGGTACATATGTGCATAAATTGAATTAGATAACAGTTTGCAGTCGCCAAACAAACCTATGTTCGAATGGTGAACACAATTGCATTCCGTGACGACACAAAACGATCATTAAGTGAGGGCGTTTGGATTTTCTCTTTTGCCAGTCGATTTATTTCACCGAACTCCCTACCATATCATTTCTTTATTTATCCTGTCGCAGTTTTTATGAAAAGCAAGTTTATTTTTCTCATGCACAATCTGATTCCAAGAATTTACCATTTGATGCTAGTATCTCATAATATGAATAATATTTTACCGGTGACACTTTCTGAAGGCTATTGGAACATGCAAAGAGAGAAAATGCTGACTTTGTAGTCTGAACTTAGTGGGCTGGATTTATGTTCCTACTTATATCATAAATCCGAAAGTTTGCGTGTTCATGTACCTATTTGGATGTTTGCCAATCAATTACGAATCATTGGCTAAACTGAGATAACGTGGGATAGTTATATTTACCTAGAAATGTTTACAAAAGTCAAACCATGGGTGAAATTATAAAGCGATATTAAAAAACTACTTCGATCTCCAATTTTTTCTAACAATCTTAAATACCTGTATACTTAGTTCCATTTATTTGTGAAATATTTTTAGTCTTTCCACAGATTGAACTTAGTGATAGTATATATATAAATGACTTTATGAAGTCTCGACCAATGATCTCGACATGTACGTTTATTTATTTTTAATATGTATGACAGCTAACACAAAATTAGTACGCATTGTTTTCTCACCCAGTATACAAAATTATGAAATAATTTGGTCGTTATTCTCTGGCTGCACTAACTTCAAAGTAATTACAGTCGTTTCGTCGGGAATTGTGTATAAAAAGTTGGATGACAAGGTGATAAAATGGTCTGTTATTCCCACATACAGTATATACACCACCTCTATAGATATGTACACTGAGAATTTAATTTGATTCAGGTAAGTAACTTAAGATTTCCCCTGGGCTGTCTAAACCCGAAATTCTAAGTAACGTGTAGTCCCTTTTGTTAACATTACTTACGGGTGAGGGCCGGTATTTATAGCCTTTCTTCCACCGGAGCATTCCTACTCTTGGTCAGTCTAGTAACTAACTATTATTAGGGTGTATATTTATCATATGATATCGTTTTTCACGGGTTGTTTTCCTTACGATGAACTGGGCGATTGAGCGTGTGAGTATCTAATTTATTAAAAAAATGTAAGGACTTCTTTGTATCACAGATACAAAGAAGTCATAAAGATAGTTATAAAGTTACAGATACAGAGTTATAAGTTAAATTTTGATTTTCAATGAGATTTAACATACATATGACTTAACGTTAAGAAAGTAGCTAAAATACACTTAGTGCGCTATGTAAACATCTGTAAGCTGTATAATTTTCTTTCCTGTAGAAGCCGCGGAGCCAAGTTTCGTTGCAAGTTTCTTAATATGGGCACCTCACTGTAGACCAGAGTCAACAGTTATTTCCAAAACACTTGTAGAACTCACTAATTTTACAGATTCTGAATATCTGTTAGAACTTCTTTTTACGCTAGGAAAAGAAATCTTTATTTAATTAATTAGTACAACCTTACATGCATTGACATAATATGGTAGGTAATTGATATAATCGTAAATAAGGAATAGCAGTGGAGACAATAGAACCCTTTCTCATAAATGTTCTCGTTGGCGCAGTGGTAGTCCTTGCTCCTCAACCAAGAGGTTGAGGTTCGAAGCTCGGTCAGGTCATGATGACCGAGCTTCGATTGAATGATGTCTCCGTGATACACAAGCCGAAAACCGGAAGTGATCACGGAGGCACATTGAAAATTGATATCAAGCTCGAGAGGGTTCTACTGATGCAGTCTATGCTCCATCTATTTAACGCCCATATCCAAAACCCTGAGAGCTTTCAACTCGAATTGCAGAATCGCTTCAGTTGTCTAGAGGATTGGGTTAAAGTGGATGATGTAAACAATAGGTTTGTAGAATTTTCCATGACGCGGGATCAAAATTCTTTACACCATGTCGTAAAGATAGACCTCAATAGCTTTCCGCCCATAGTCTTAAAGTCATGGCAAATCGACGGTCAATGATGCTGCAGGCATCCAATGACACAAATTCATATAATATATGCAGCTCAATAGAGAGATAAAAACTTCCTTGCGACACGACATTCGACACTTTTAATAGGAAATGTAGTGAAGACATGATCGACCGAAACCAAGGCTCCAAAGTGTTTGCCAGGAACGTCTCTGTTGGGCAAACCAATTAATAAAGCTAAAGTTGGAGGACGGCAGTATAGCGTCGATAAAATTTAAATCACATCTACTATTATAAGTTTGAGGTTTGACATATTAATACAAATTAATTTAATTGCTTGTAATAAAGTTTCCCCTCCAAATAAAAATTCTAAATTTGAGAGAGAAAAAATCGTCAATCCTTACTACAGCTGCGCTTTGAAAGAAAATTTAAACAAATTTTCATGCCAAATAAGATGAAACTTTTATCGACTATTATTTTTCATTTCGATACAAAGTTTCTGAAAACTTAGCTACATTTATATAGCTTAATTTGACTATATTAATGTCAGGAAGTTATTTTATGTACTTAATGCGTAAATAACTCTAAATGTTGGGAAGGTCTCGAGGCACAAAACTAAAGTCGTCAAGACTTTTAATGAACGTACTAAATAAAATACTCAAAGTGTCAACTATATTACGTTTATTAATAAGTTATTATGGGGCGAAACATTGCCTAAATAAAGTGCAATAAATTGAATAGACTTAGACAAGATATAAAAGTGTACTGTTTTGATATAAAGAATATTCCGTGGGAAAATGAAAAAAGAGTTTATGGATAAAATATCAAATGGGGGCCAACCCTCGCCACGAGGGAAATAACCAGGATGGTAAACATAAACGTTTGTTGTTATATAGCTATGTAATATGTAATGTCATACCTAAATATCAAAGCCACGAAGAGTTTGAGATAAAGGCGGCTCTTTTTTATTTAACATATTTCAAGATCTAATACAAATTTATTTGCAAACTACTTAAAAACCAAGAAGGTTCTTAATTGGTGGAATCAATAAAGATAGACCTCGAGTAATATGTAATGTCATACCTAAATATCAAAGCCACAAAGAGTTTGAGATAAAGGCGGCTCTTTTTTATTTAACATATTTCAAGATCTAATACAAATTTATTTGCAAACTACTTAAAAACCAAGAAGGTTCTTAATTGGTGGAATCAACTTACCCTAATAGATTTTGTAGACTTTTTGATTGAATAGTAGCAAAATTTGTGACTTAAAAGTTACGATCGCGTTGATTTGTATTTTATTTGTATTGTATAAGTTTGAGCTTAAAGAGACCGTAGAATTAAAGAGAGCTTAAAGAGACCGTAGACCGTGTTTTTGATACAAATTTCAACTTGCTACTTCTGCCTATTATAAACTATTACGAGTATAAACTATTGATTCATAAACGGCTAAGCAATTGCTCACAAATATACATATATAGGGCATGACTGTAATACAGATAAAATTAAACTATGCACCCATTAATATTAGCTACTTGTCAATTTGAGTGAGTTTATTCCTTTATACTTACTTATAATCCTATCGGACTACGAGTATATGATTCTTTTGATTTTATAATATATCATATTTTATGATATCAATATCTGCACACTCACAATAAATGCTCGCAATTTATACACCAAAATAGATTACCTAATAACCATATTTATCATTAAAAAATTAATGATTTTACAACGTTCGTTTCCTTGAAATTACACGATAATATAAAATATAACGGTATTTTCGGATAATTTCATTTTATTATTTATATTATTTTAAACAACTCCACTTATTCAATATTTCTATAATATATTTTCAGTATATTTATGTATACGTATGAATGTCAATATTACGAGTAGTATCAGCTACCATGTTTTTAGTTTTAGTAGAGTTTTTAATGGCAGAATTTACAAGCGAGAAGAACTCGCTAGCATTTGTATGGAGAAAACAAAGCGCCAATGACGAACATAGGTTCAACTAAAGACCGGTAATATAAATTATTTTCTTCAAGCAACCATAGTATTCCACAACTCATGTTATAATATTATATATATGTATATTAATTATACATTAAATATTATATATATGTATATTAATTATGCATTAAATATTATATATATAATTATATAGTAATAGCAATATAGTTTTCTATCGAAATATATCGCATCGATAGTAAGAAAATATTTTATTTATTAGATAGATTTAAATGTTATTTTTTAATTATTTTATTTGCTTAATATATAATAAAAGTTTAACGGGGTAATGCATCAAAAACTAAATTTTCCGAATTACAAGTCGCACACAATATTATTAAATTGATTTTTCGTTATCCGTACCTTAACTCCTGAACTACAACTACTACTACTACAATCTATAACGAAACTAAACTAATGAATCTACAACAGTTATATAGATACTACACATGCATACTTGTACGGAAAGTATTGAACAGAACTATTCACACCTGTATAGTACTCACACAAAACATGTTGTTAAGCGACTCACACGATGAGCTAGTTACCTTATTTATTTAGTATTTTGTTATTTGTCATAATGAGAATAAATTTCTTTAAACCGAACGTTTATAAAATACTTTACCTAAATCTTTTTCTTTTTGTATTTTTTGTTATAGCGCCAACAGTACATCATCTGTGAAAATTTCAACTGTCCATCTAGGTTTGCGGGATACAGCCTTTTGACAGACGGACACACGGACAGAGGAATGTCAGTAATAAGCCCTGATTTACCCTTTCTATGCAGTACCCAAAAAATGTAAGAGCTATCATTCATCCATCGAATGTGAAGTTCAAGTCGAGGTCATTTAATTTTCAAAGTTATGCAATAGGACACTAAAGAGAGACGTAATTAGCATAAAACTTTGCTGGGTAATTGCCAAAAGTTGACATTTACTTAGTAAGAACTGCTATTGGCAAACGAGAAAACAATTCGTTAATGGTTCAAACCAAATTGCTTTTTGCTTCGACCTGTGACACTATTTTAAGGGTCGAGCTAAGTTTATAAATAATGCATTATTATAGCAGATCCTTATTTATATCGTTATCATCCGTGTATATTTTCAGTTGCAGTAAGATAATAGTAGATTTCATCAGCTTTATATTTTTAATGTACTCGCCAAAAAAGCGCATATGCGTCTACTTAAAATTAAGTTTTTATCCCTTACGGGGTAAATTCATTTTAATTCCTCTAAATTATAAAAATAAACATATTGTATCGCTCAAAAATTTTCTATTTAAGTATTTTTTAACTCTAATTTCATAATTTTCATTATTAAAGGCAATCTGAGAATAAACATGTCCTGTCTTCAAGTGGGATCTTTTTACACGGAGTTGTTGATCATACAGGTAGTTATACCGTGTATTACAATAACCGGTAAGTAAAGTTTTGTTTGAGATCGGCGTTTATTTACCTTTTAAAAGACCTTGAATAGAAACCATAAATGCTCCTAATGTCAAATCCAACACAAAAAAGTTTTTTGCTACTTTAAGGCAGATACAGTACGGCAGATGTTTAGTCGTGACAACAGCGCATAGTTTCCATGAATTAAGCAGATTTATATCAAGATACACAGCTATGAGTCACAGCTAAGCCGTACTTTCGTAAGAATGGATGATAACACCTACATATGTATATAATGTACTGTAATTTCACATGTCTCCATATAAGAATTAACTATTACCAAAACCGCGTTCGCTTAGTATTGGCCTTTAACATTAAGTATTTTTAATGGTAATATATTTTTTTAAGTTCATCCTCTTATTCAATAGATAAACTCCAACGGTTCGTTGGGAGTTGATTTATTAAAAAAAGAGACATGAGTGAGACTATAGATATGTGTGATCTCAGTGCTACAAATATTGAAAGCATCACAGATACTTACTGATTTACTATTTTATAATATGAAAATATAATCTTGTGCGTGAGTATGATTTAATAATAAATACGTTACAAACGAATGTCTCCCTCACATGGACGAGATAAATTGATTTGTCTGTACTCCCTCACTATAGGTAGCCCTAAACGCTTAATAAAAGTTTGTTCATTACTTGTAAGTATTTTATTTTGATCTTAGAGAAAATGGTTAAATTCATTTTTCACAAGTAATCCTTCTGGTTAATTACATTACAGAAAAATTTTCAAGATCGTTAAATCTTTAAAACGTTAAAATAAATCTCAAGAAGGTTATAAGCTTCTAAATATTCAATAAATGATAACAGAATTCTCCTAAATATACAACACAACGTAGTCGATCGTAAAGCTTCTTGCTAATACAAAGTTTTATCGGACCGCTGTGTCGAAAAAAGTGTAATAAGTCTAACTTTGCTTTCGCTTCCAAGGATAGGATTTCCACGGAACAAATATTTGTGCCAAGTATTTACACGAATTAAAGAATGGGTCAAGTCCGCCCTCAATATTTATTGCTAAGTTGGGCATTTAATAAAAATCGAGGATTAAACGAATTTACCTTTTCCAATGTACTCAGATGTTTTGGAAAGAAACTTTTTAGGATGAAAAACATTTTAAAGATTTTTGATCGTTTTCCTACATATGTACATGCATATCTACAGTAATGATAAATATTTATAGGGACAATTCACCCATACATTCAGTCAGCCCCAAAGTAAGTTCGAGATTAGCGTTATGAGATACAAATTCAATCCAAGATCCGGGCCAATCAGAAAAAAATAATTTACCTTCATGAGCTGACCGGGTATTGAACCCGGGACCTCCTGAATAGTGATCAGATATGTTAACTGTTATACCATGAAGGTCTTCAAACAGTAACAGTATTTATTCCTAACGGGTAGATAGAGACTAGAGTCGTGAGTCGAAAATCCACGCTTAGCTGTATCGGTGGAATCGGGAGTCAGGTTAAGTTATAGCTTATACGAGAAACATCTGTTTAATCCCTTTTTTCCATGGATCAACTTTTATGACCTGCCGAGGAAAATCAGCAGTTGGCACGTACTCTTCCAAGTTATAATAGAAGTGAGTACTAAATAACTCACTTCTATTATAATGTGTATGTATGGAATTATATTTATGCTTGTATACTNNTTTTGTGCAATAATGTTTTAAATAAATAAATATAATCCGGGTGGTACATGAGTGGCCCTACACAAGGCAAAGCACCTTGAAACACCAGGGTGTCTTCCCGAGGTCACCAGCAACGTGAAGAGTCTTCTGGCGTTCCTCAAGGAACTGGGCTGTCTCGAGTAACGTCGAGCCGACCCTCACGCAAAATAGGCGCACAGTCGTTGAGTTGTGGAAACCAGCCCGTTATACAATGCAATACAACAAACATAGTCTACTTGATATAAGTCGGAGGATAATATGTAGTGTACGTACATACATACATATTTAAATTTAATAAGTCCTGTGGTCATCAGTCTAACTTTGCACAAAAAGTTTTGATATTAGGATGACATTATACATACATTTCTGTTTCCAACTCAGTTCGCATACAGCGATTTGTCAGAGTTTCTTCAATTCATATAATATTATAAAGTCTTCCGGTGTTTTTTCAAATAAAAATTAAGTAAAATAAAATACATAGGGAAAGTTTGGTTTGGTGAAATTTGTGTGGGCAAATTTGCGGAAAAGGGTTGATTATTATTAAGGTGTTTTCTAAGGCTTGCTCATATAACGGGCTCATAACGCTACAAGTGCTGTTGTTCTTATCGTAATATAATTTTTGTTCCGTGTTTTATTGTTTTTGGATATAAGATATTACTGTAAAATTTTAAAATAATGTATTACAATACTGAGAAATTACGTTTATTTGCCCATTATATTGAATTTTTTTAAATATATGGCTTCAAGGTCTAATTACAAGGTCTAAAGTTAACGAAGTCGAAACACGCGAAGCACAATCACGCCAAAAAATACCAGTGCGACCAACCAGACCGAGCTTTGCCCAATGTATTCTAGCTGCAAATTCTTAAAATTTCAGACACATGACAATTCTAATCAGAATACAATAACAAAAAAAATTAAAAGACTTACAAGTGTTGACCATACATTTTAGCATGGCTAATGTCAATCCGTTAATATATACTTATGCGTTATAGTTTTCTATATCATTTTGTAATAGTCTTTTTGTCTTTAGACCAAATATTTTGCCTTGGATATGTAGAATACAATTTGCTGTAGTAAATAGATCACTTTCCACTTGTAAATAGAAACTATATCAAAGTGATAAAAAGGAAAAATTTCAGGCTCGCGCGGTGTGACAGTCTGATAAAACCCGCATAGTGCCTTTAATTCTAGAAATTCAATTATTTATTATGTAAAAGCTCTTTCAAGCTTATTTTCTTTTTATATTCATGAGTATCCTTCCCGAATTATGCTTAACAAACAGATATCTCTCAAACTCGAAAATGATCGGAACGATTAGTCTATTCTTTGTATCTAATATTTTTGAATTTCAGGAAACGTTGAGAAAATCCAGAGATTCCTATAGGAGAGAAGCCACGGGCAAGGCTAGATATTAATATATGTTTCATATTAATAATATGCCTTAAAAGTAAATCCTTATTAATTTTTGCTCAAAAATAAAAATAAAACCGGCTAAATGCGAGTTGGGTTTGAACACGAAGGATTTAGAAGCATTGTTTGTTTTTTTTAATTGCTATATTTCATAATTTTAATAAAGGGTCCCATTTAACCTTTGACCTAAAATTGTAATAGTGGAAGATTGGAGTATGTTAATGCAATAAAAATCTAAATAAATTGGTACTTATAAGAACGTATTGAATTTTCACAATATCACTTATAATAACGTAGCTGTTAGAGAATTGTATCTATATAAAATTACATTCGATCAATGCAAAATTCATGATTGACAGTCATTTGCATTTTAGAATGAACGTAATGAGTACTCGGAATAAATTGGATTATCAAATGTCAATGACTAGATGAGGGCATTGTTCGGATAATTGGACTATATTACTATTTCTTGGGAAAGTTACTTGTGAAGTGTCAGTAAGTACAAATGCAAAGTTTACAAACTGAAATGTAATTTATAATATCTGAGATAAAAAGGATTACTCCAAATGTAAATAGACATTTATTAATGTTATTTTGCTATGGTGGATATGTTCAATTACAATTAAGAAAAAATCTTTTGTAACATTGAAATGTTTATAACATTAACCAAATAAGAAGAAATCTAGTTTACAAATATTGACAGCATTTATTTTTAATAAATTTGCAGTACTTAAATGGCACTTTCTTATTTAGTTCTTCATTCTTGCAATATAATTTAACTATATACTTATGAAAAGAACTGTATAGAACCAATGTTTATTGTGGTTTGTATCTAAAATTAACGAATTTATGAATTTAATAATGTAGAGAACCTAACAAAATGTACAGTTTATTAAGAGTAGTATACGTATTGAAAAGTATAATTTTAATGATGAATACTTAAAATCATTGCAATTCAGATTTATAAGAAACATAATTACCTACATACACATAATTTCGAGATATTTAATCTGATTAAATAAAATACTAAAATCAAACCTAAACTATTAACATATAAAAGAAACGCCTAAAGAGACCATACAAATTATCTAATCAATATTTTTGAAAGTTGACTATATAATAATGAATTAATGTAATAGGTACACATTTCATATCAAACCTAAATACATGTAACTAACGATACAAGTGATTATCTCTTAGGTTACTGATAATTTCAGATTCCCAGCGGTCGCCATTTAAGAGCAACTTCTCTTTATTGTACAGAAGTTCCTCGTGGGTCTCAGTTGCATATTCAAAATTGGGGCCTTCCACAATGGCGTCAACCGGACAGGCCTCTTGGCAATAGCCGCAGAAAATGCACTTGGTTAGATCAATATCATAGCGTGTAGCGCGCCGGGAGCCGTCGCTCCTCTCCTCCGCGTCTATAGTGATGGCCTGAGCAGGGCAGATAGCCTCACATAGCTTGCATGCGATGCACCGCTCCTCCCCCGATGGGTACCGCCGCAATGCATGCTCCCCCCTGAACCGTGGAGAGAGCGGACCTTTTTCGAACGGATAATTTATAGTGGCTGGCTCCTTAAATACATGTCCAAGGGTTACTGCAAAACCTAAAATAAAGACACACATTAAGGGTAAAGAGACGGAATCGATATGTTTACTGAATTGACGGGTTTCGAAAAAAACGGTGCAGTTATTTGCGTCACACTTGAAGATCTTCTCCATTCGCGCTTTTAAAGTGGCAGTAAATTTAGTTATAATAACTTATTTGTTGACGGCATTACTACTTCTAAACAAAACTTAAAATACGACAAACTAAATCTGGTCTACTTGATAAAATAATGAGTAACGTAATTTGCCTTTGTTTTTTCGTGACGTGATTCTATCCATTGTCTCTTATAATTAAGCTGCGTAAAGGACCTCCGTTCCAAAAATACGTAATTAATTAATTCCCATTACGCCAGGTAAAATTATTCCAATAATTCAAACTCCCAAAATTCCTATGGCAATGCCACAGAAGCCGTGCAGTCCCTTTTCTAATTCAATTTATGTGTATAGCTTTAAATGGAAATGCAAAGACGAACTAGAATATTGCTCGAAGGCAGCTCAATTGATAGATTCTACACAACAGTAATCGAATTTGAAATTTAATATGTTCAATAAAAAAAAACTGAAACCTTAAAAATAATCATGCTAAATAGTCTAAACCTAATTTTTTCTTGTGTGTATTGATTCTAATTTCTGATTATAAATATTTTACTTTTTCTACTAATATTTTGTCGGTATATCTTTACTGAAGGGCGCCATAATGAAAATACAAAGTGAAGGTAATACGTCTTCTGTATTTTCTACGCCCAAGAAAAAAAAAAACTAAAAGCAAAGCAGGAAAGGAAAATAATTTTGACGATTTTGATTTGTGATCCAAGATTTTGATATTGGTAATTAAAAACAATAACAACATTATTTTATTTCCTTGAAATTATCATGGGTCTACGTGAAATTTTTTACATTTTTGGATGATAAAAATCTAGAAAAATAAAAAGATATTTAGCTACTTGCCAATTCACAAAGACACGACTCATATATATAATGTTGCAATATAAACATATAAGTTGCTCTCAAATCGGTTGTTTTATTTTCCTAGCCTGGCTTTAAAACTTTATTTTTAACATTTCCGAATTGGATTATCGAACACCACCTAGATTACTACTATAATTTTTAAAAAGTGAAACTAGATGATAAAAATCATTAAGTAAATATATTATAAATACTTTTAAATCTAATCTAACCCGAACATCTAACTCGCTCCTAGCACTAGTGGTGCCTCTGAAGTTTCAGTGAGTGCAGCGCTTTCTAAGCGACCTACTTTTCCAAAAACTTTCCACTTTGTGATAACAATCTACAATACATCTCACTATGAGCTGAACGGAAAGCAAGTATCACTATTAGCAACTTCATCTTATGCAAATGGCATGATAGGATCATTTGAATATAAGTACGTTAGTTTACGCTCATTCTAAAATTACCGACCTCGTGGGAATTTTGCATAAACCTCCTTAGCAAGTACCTACGACCTAAAAGGAACCCACATGCATTTAAGAACTCTAGCACTTGTAGTTTCTGAGATTTCGTTTTTCGCTGTTATATATAGAATAAGATAAAGTAAAAATTGGATAAGTTTCTTAAGATACAGATTCTCTAACATCTTTCCATCAAATACTATGTAGTTTTTGCTGAAAAGATGTTAATTTATACTACACAGTCAAATTTCATTTTTATTTTCCGTTTGCCCATTTAAAGCGGCAGTAAAAATTATAAGTAATTTTTTATATATTGAAATATTTTTTCTAATTACCTGTTAAATAAACTAGAAAACTTTTTTTTTAAAGAAATTGATAAAAAAGAAATAATTTGATATATGTACATATATGTACTTACATAAATTCCTAAAGTGATGGCCTATATATGAATATAAGCACAGTATAAAGAAGAATGGTATGAAGAGAGACTGGAGCAATTAGCGCTAGCTTATATTTTAAGGCTGACAAATCTGTAAGTCCATGCAGTTACTAATTAGTTCCTGCATTTGTTAATTTTATTTGTCCTATTTATTTTTATAAAAAGCTAATTTTATTCTTGTCATTCGAATGATTAACCGTAGATATTTTCGATATTATACCATACATAAGTATGTATATAAAAAAGGCAAGCTAAAATAATGATATAACTTAAACTATCTATGTACTTTTGTTGTGATTTATTTGCATGTGTTACTAAGATCATACTAAAATTTAGGTCCCCGATTTATAGGTATCAAAAACATATTTATAATTTCTGTACGAAAGGATTTTAATATAAGTAAGTAATTTTATATATTTAATAACATCTTACCTCTAGCAATCTCCGTCCAAAACCAAACTTGAGTAGCGCGATCAAAGAAATCTCTTATGGTTGTGGTAGGTGGCTGGTCATTCACATAAACCCAATTCACTTGGTATTTACTTCTCGGACAGCAGTAATGCGGGGGACACATCGGAGGAGGACACGGCGGTGGGGGAGGACACGGTGGACACGGCGGAATAGGAGGACACTCAGGCACACATGGATTTGTGTCGCTTCTCCATCTTACCGCATATTGGGAGTCAATCGAACTTTTAATAAACCACAAATATTTAACATCTACTCGCTTGATACTATTCATTTTATAATTTCACTATTTACTATCATATAATTCAACTGCGACAAATGTTCAATATAATGTCACAATCACTTTATTATTCTTTATAAATATTTTGCAAGTTGAAATGAGGATTTATTTATAACGTTCCATTTGCTGTTGTCGCGATTCAAAATAGAAAAAAATACTTTAAAATGTTTGAACAGTTTGAATATCTGTGCCTCGTCTGCAAAGCGAGAGCGCTGCATTTCAATTTTCTTCTCCAATTTGAACATAGGTATCTAGTTTCAATCGCCTGGCGAAATAAAGTGCCTACTTCATATAAAAATAAAAAGAAAAAGAAAAAAAGGACCCTTGCACGGAGAATTCCGCATCAAGCTCTAAAATACAAACTTAACTTTGTAGTTAAATCCTATTTTTACCAGCAATAAATGAAAATAAATAAGTTTGTCATATAAAATTCACTCTTACAGATTTCATTCTTTTACATATGCTGTCTTTTATGCAATGATTCGTTATGATTTTAGATAGTTGAGAAGTACCCTATACTTTTGTTGATTCCCTTGTATTAAAATAACTAAATTTGCGATATTAACTTTTTGATGGTCTGTTTTGCTTTCGATAATGTAAATTGATTTTTCTATAGCAGAAGGCCCTAAACTTGAATATTCGATATCAATTTTAACTTGATACCCTTGTGCGTTTTTGAGCAAAATGAATTTCAAAAAACACAAACAGGCGAAAATTTTCGAAAATTACAGATTCGTCATCTAAGTACATCTTACGTCTATTACAGTAAGGTATTCCAAAAAATATGCAGTGTATAAATTAACCCCGCTAATTTTTTTTGTCTTATATTGTACAGGTATTAATTTGTATTTAGCCAAAATCCCTTGTTAACATTTCCCTATGTATATCTTTTTTTTAAGTAAAGGGTATATAGTCATAAAATATAATATAAATATCTTTAAAATATTGTGTGAAAGTAATTATTTGTCTGAATTTAGAACGTCTAGTCCATATTTTTGCCACTAGATAATCGATACCACGAGGTTACCTGAAAATATTTAGTGCATATAGTGAAAACGGGTCAAGATTCCCAAAATAGAAATTCTACAATCAACGCTAAGTGGGTTTCAAGCTTTACTTCTGACGATCTAGGAAACAGATACACTGCCTACTTAATATATTTACAATTATATATCTACGGTTCCTGATTGTGTGCGTAAAAAAAAATTAATTCTTGCACTTTAAATAAATTATATGTATATAGTAAAAATCAAGTTATTCAATAGGAGGATGTACTAGTTATCACAAAACCCCAAGTATCAGTAGCTGTCTCTGCCTTATGATTAACAAACCATCAAGTTGAATGATCGGATTAGAATTTCACACAAGTTGTAACTATGAACAATTGTTATAATATATATCCTCGTGCTAATTGCCTGATGTAAGTTCTACCACGGATAATTAGTAAGAAAATTTAGAGATAACGATTGTTATTGTATGGGAGAATATACCAAAATCTATTTTGGTATATTTTATTTTGATATTGAAGACACATGACATACTCTAAATCAATATTATTACCTACTAAAGTCCTGCAAAAGAATTTAAACTATATCGATGTTAAAAAAAATAAACTCGATCTATATTATGTATGTATGTGTACCTAAATAGATATAAAAATCAATTGCTGTTCGTTGATCTAGCTTAAACACCAGAAAGACTGGAGCGATTTGGCTAAGTTTAGTATTTAAATATTTGAAGGAAAATCAAAAGATGAGAGAATTCAGAAATTCCACGAGAGTGACGCTCCGGAAAGGTACTGGAAAGAAATATGTTTTTATAATCTAAAATATCATTAAAGTTATAGATCATAAGAGACATACTCGTTATAGATTAACTAAGTATTGTTATAAAGAATCGTTATAATAATTAATAAACATGGATATAAGAGATATGAATGTACTTACAGTTTTTAGTTTCAAGTTTCTTTTTTTTAACTTGGATAGTTAAATTACATAAGTACTTATACATACTTATACACACATACACAGTACATATAAAATGTAATTATATATCATTAGTACAGTAATGTACCTTCAAAGTACCTATCTATTAATCTAAAATAATCAAGTTGGCCTCAAAATTAAAATCTTATTAAATAGACAATAGAAAATAAATAATTAAAAATTATCAATTTATGCCCTGGTTTGTACCGACACAAAGTTGATTACACTATCACTATTATCTCTAAATAGCAAAGTATGTGTATCCTCTCGACAAGATTCCACAGAGTTATAAAGAATTTTTTGAATTGTTATTTTATTGTACTTCTACGTAACTATGTATTAACTGTCTACAAGAAAGTAATGTCTTTTCTCTACGGATATTTATCTTCCAGAATTTTTTGACGAGTAAGCGCAGAACTTGTTATACATATATATTCTGTGGCACGTGTTCTCACGTCGTTAGCTAGTCGTTTCGCTAATAGCATTCTCTGCGTTTCACCGTACTGGCGCACAAATCGATTCTCAAATTAGTATTTTAACTTTACCTACTCCTAACGAGTTTATATCTGCATGGACATAAAGTAGACATTTTTGAGAGGGTTGTATTCTATGACTCACATAATGACATAGCAATACGTAGAAGCCTATGGGCGCAAGCAATTTTGTTTCGGAAATCAATATGTAACTAAATTTAATCTATGTATAAGAAATTTAATTAATCCATTTGCGAGGTTGTATGTTTTGTATGTGCACGGATTTCGATGAAGGTTCATAGGTACAATGTAAAATAGAATAGGAACTTTATAAAACTCCATGGGCGAGAATCCCGTGGTCCAGATAGTTTATTATAAATTAATTTTATTATATTTGGTTATAATACTGTGGCATTGTAAAACATTTGGCTACGTCATTTGTGTTCTTCGTCCAATTGTAGGATGATTAAAAAACAGTCCAATAAAGAAAATTAAACAACAATTTGCAATCCAGGAGAGTTTCCGGCCCCTCGTATTAAAAATAGCAATTTTGGCCCCATCTCCTTTGAATTTAAGAAATATATAATTTTATTGGATGTTAAAATAACATTTTGATAAAGGGACGCGAAGTCGAGGGTTCTATCAAAATTAACATATTTTCAAATCAGTAAATTATTTCGTGAAAATTATCTTTTGGTGTAGGTAGATAGAATCTTTTGTTATATTAATTTTGCTTTTCACTCTCTCTATAAATGCCAAACCGACAAAAGAAATGAGTGAATCATTCAACTCATCATTGCTTCGATATATTAAGGTTAATTGACTTCAGAAAAAAGTTTATAATTTTCATTAATTTTTATTTTGTATATTGTTTGATTGATTTTAGTAGATTTTGTCGAAAAATATTATAACCACAATATATTTAAATTCTAATTGAACATTAATTTTATAATAATTGTTATAAATCTGTACAAAATAAAAGGAAGAATTAAAAGGATAAGTAATTCAGTCAGGCATTGGAACTACTAAGAGGATTAATAATTAAACACGTTATTTAAAGTAATATTTAATTAAATTATTAAATAAAAGTCTTCTCCCATCACATATAATTAAATGCAGAATTTAAAAAAAATATACGTAGGTACTTAAGCTAGAAATGTTAACTGAATATACTTATATAAATATGTTACTTATAATGTCGAATTAAATTTTAAATGATTTTTTTGTGTTAAATAAAATGTTGTATAGCAAAGACTTATATTAAGGATAGAATAAGAATGGAAATTGATTGTCAATTAAACCAGATATGTTATTTATCACAATACTCAATTCATTTAAATGAATATATGTATCAAAGAAAATAAACTCTAGGAGATACGATTTTGCTTAACAAATTATATTGAATCAAATACGAACTTTACACCAAATTGATAATATTGATAACTTAAAATTCTATACACTACAATCTCGAGTTGGAATCAGCTTTTTTTAAATAGTATTTAAAGATTGTCTTTGACTAAAACTCCTATCTGAAAAATCACCTGTAAACATACCTAATTATTGCATGGAAAAATGTAATAGTGCATAGTTCAGGAAACATAACTACAACAGATTATCTTCGATCAGACCGTCTAGAAATTTTGTTGGGCAATAAGTACTTAAAGAAATTAGAAAATGTTTAATATACCTATATATATATATATG